>CM041778.1:110632002-110650028 GCA_023374045.1 Limonium bicolor
AGCTGCGATCAGGAAATCATACGTAATCGTATCCGGTTCACTTCCTAGCCTCACCATGATTACACACTTGGAATGCCTTATGTGTCTTCCCGCCCTTGACATAAACACTGATCAAGTTATTGAAAGTGACTGATTTCGAGTGGCAATCTTTATCAATCATTTCAGAGAACAAGTCATGTGATCTAGTTATCTGTCCACAACGACACAGCACGTCGATCACTGAGCTGTAAGTGTACACATTGAGTTCAATTCTAGCCTCCTTCATTTAAGAGAAAACCAGTCTGCTTCGGCAATGTTGCCGAATCTGCACCAATCGTGAACCAGGCTGGTGTAAACGATCACATCAGGTTCAAACCGAGATTTCAAGCTATCAAAGAAGGATTGAGCTTCAGTCCCCTTCCGTTTCTTAACCAGACTACTACTGATTACGGTCGAGAATGCGGCTTTGTTTTTTTTTGATAATTGCTGGAAAAATCCAGTTACAATGACAATACTATGGCATAGGGCCTTTCTCGCCTATTTTGACAATTAGGGGCACTTGGCCCAATTGCCACACGGGAAAAACAGAATGAAAGAAGAAACCAACGTAAGAGCACCATACCTTTCTACCCCTACTAAAACTTACTAGCTAAGAGTGACTCTTAAATCTATTTGGCCTTCTTCTTGCCCTTCATGGTTGTCTGGTGTACAATCGAATTCCTCCATCCAGTTGAAGGCTGATATGGCTTCGGAAACCATCCCGGCACGAATGTACCGTCTGATTAGAGCAGTTCCGTCTGGAATGGAATGGATAATTCGTTCGATTTCATCTGGGGAGTGGCTGGATTTGTCGGTTTGGGGGAGATCGCCCAGTTGAGTAATGCGATGGTCTTCAATTATACACACACCATGTAGTTTTGTTATTCTTTTTTAACCCTACTTTTGTTATGCGGTGCGCAGATGATCGACTTTATTAAAAAAAATGCTGGCAATAAGGCTGTAATGGCATGACACATGACTATTCCAGTATCATGGCTTTGAAACTACATTATAGATTCGCTTAACTTATGGGCAAGAATGAGAGAAGAACCTACAGCAAAATACGGACAAATGATGTATTAGCAAAATAGCACAATACAATGCAACCGAATTAGAAAATCAATAAAAACAGTGTTATTTCCCTTAAAAGGAACCTATATTAGGGTGAGTGCTGCGTAATTAAGAAAGGTTTCAATTATAAGATTATGCAGATTAGTTGAGGGGGCAGTGGGTTGGGCTCTTCAATTACATGTTATTGGACTAGGCTTAGGAAGGTCAACATAGAAGAGTAAATAGGATGATAGATCCACGTGCCCTCCTATATTTGAAAAAGTGTAGCAGAGAAGTGTAAATAGGAAACAGGGTTGCTTGTCCCTCTTTTCTGGATAAGCAGGAACCATTTCTGATTAACTAGAACTTGCCCTGATATGACTCCTCTCGAGGAGAGCGTCTGTATTGTTCTTTTGTCTGTTAATACCACATTTGGTTCTAATACATCTAGATCATCCACACCAGGATTGATGAGGGATGGGTACAAGGTAGGGCCAAGGGGTGCATTGTATACTTAGGGGGGTGCCGGAATGGGTTAGGAAATGAGGGTCAGTTTTCATGCTAATCGATTCAGCTATGAGGGATTGGAGGGAAGATGTTGGTAGGAGCTGGCTAACCGAAGATGATACGGGTCTGGTTCTTTAAATGCAGTTGGCAGGCCCATCTATGGGCATGTGCAAGTGATGTCATGACATAGGGCCTTACGTTTTGGGGTCTCATTTGCTTGAGTTCCATTTTTTAAGAGGATCGACTTATTAGTTAAAGTGAGTTATCTATCAATTTTTATGAATAAATATAGTAATTGAAAAAAAAGATAAATTACAGTGTCATGAACTCTTGAATTTAACACTGTCCGCGCGACTGTTAGTGTTTGACCAGTTTTCTTTATTGATCATATGTAGAAGCCGCTAATCTATTGAATTTGAGAGATGTATGACCATTATGAGAAAAAAATATCATTTGTACGAATACAGATTGAAATTTAATTAGATTTTAGATGGATGACGTATCAGGCAATAAACGGATGATGGATCGAATGATGGATGAAAAATTGTCACCCGGATTTAATCCAGATCTATCATTCAGTTATCCATTACCCATATGTCATCCTTTTCTTTTAGATTTTTATTCGTTTATTAAAATTGGATAAATCAGATAGTGTGATATCCATTAAAATTGTCATCCTAGCTGCCACGGATATTGGTTATTCATTAGCCTAATAGCGCTGGCACATACAATAATTATGAAAATAGCAACAGAACCATTATTTTCTCTATTGTGTTTGCTTGGTCGGAAATCTATGATGTTGGCATTAGTAGATTTCAAGATTGAATTAGTGACAATATTACTTTATGAACTCTACAATAGATTTCGTGCTTCTTAGACTCATAGTTTGACCAAATAAAAACGTGAAATGAAAACATCATCATAAGGTCGCTCGTGACGGAATAATGGGAGCTAATGAGATTTTTTTAAGGTTCGACAAGCGACATAATAGTTACAAAAACGTTAGCCTTTAATCAGTCTCTTATTAGCGATGCACATCTTATCATTAACCATAACTAGAAGTTAGGAATTAGGACACTCATCAGAGATAGTCCCCTCTTCAGGAATATCAAAGGTGCATGATGTCATGGCATCAGCGAGTTGATTGACTTCTTTGTAAACATGTCACTAGCCAAGAAGAGTCTTATATCTCCTATCCTTCGGAACAAGCGGTCGGTCCAGCATCTCAACTCTGTCCAAATTTATGTCGCACATATTATCTCCATGCTCCAACTAAGTTGTAAATGCAATTATATTGACCTTTACTTCAGCTTCAATTAAGAGCACATTTGCAAGCAAGTAGCAAAATCCCTTGAACCAACTAGTATTACGATCTCTAAAAACGCTACCCGAAGCAATTCCCTTCTAGCCCCATCCACGTTAATTTAAATAAAGTGTCTTATAGGAGGAATCTATTTGATATCAATCCCTATACTGTTCTTTTTTATATAATTATTATAATGTGTGAGTTTTAAACAACCAATTTCTAAAATTGACATCAACCATACTCAAAGCGCCAATGACTTTTCAAAACTCTGGCCTTATAAGTTCTCATTTTTCTAATAGCAACAGTTTCATCACTTGGTTCACAAGTGAAGCTTCACAAATCTACGAGTCCTTCCAAAATTTGAAGTAATACTCCCTCCGTTTATTAATATCTGTCGTTTTAGGATGTGATTCATGTTCAAAAATATCTGTCATTGTAGTTTTTTGACAAACTTCTTTCCACTTTTATCCCTACTATTCATATAAAAGTAATTATTAACTAAATGGAAAAGTAAAAGGTAGGGGTACATGCGTCATTGTCCTACTTTTCTTAATAAGTGTGCAGATTTCTAAAATGACAGTTATTGTTGAACGGAGGGAGTACCATTTAAAGTCCCAGATAGTTCCCCCCTAATAAGATGGGAGCTAAGATTCTCATGTGATCATGTTAAGCCAACAACCATGGGAAAATGTAAGGGTAGTTAGGTCAATGTATAGGTTTGCTGAGTCAGCAGTTGAGTTGTCAGTTGACTAGTCATAGTTAGTCACCTCTCTCTATATATCTCCCGCTAGGGTTCTGTTGTAAACTACTGATTTTCTCATTTGTTATTCAACAAAGTGAACAAAAAAAAAAAAGAAGGTGAGGTACTAACGTCCAAAAAACATAAACACTTTACTTCGAATACATTATTAACCTTCTTTTGATCATCTCCAAAATGAAAGCTTTTTTCTCCTTTGAATATGCACATAAACCACTCTCTTTCTTCAAAATGAACCATATAATTAAAAAAACATGTTACTATATTATTTTCTTAAAAGGTTACCAAATTATAATGTAACGGTGTGCCGTTAACATATACGTCGGTTTGTGTTTTTCCTTAAAATAGTAGAGAGGCAAAAATATACAAAAAACCATATCGCACGCTGTTAACACAAATCTAAACTTTTCGCCACGTGTCATTCATCGGCCCCGCCACAAGGTAATACCCTCCTCTGTTCTCTTCATGGGCTCACCTTATCCTTCTCCTACATATTCGCTTATGCCTTCCTCTCTCCTCTTCCGTCGACCCCTTCCTTCTCCATTTTAAATTTTCATCGTAGTAGTTTATCCTAATTTTTAAATTTTTAAGAAAACCATTTTTGTTCCTGAAACCACCATATTCACCTTGTCCCTTCCTCGTCCCTCTTCCCCGCTCTCCGCCGGGGAAAAAACCGATCAGCAACGCTCACATCCTCGGTTTTTCCCCGGCACCACCTCTAAAACAAGTGCACATTTCATCTTTCTTTTTTTTTCCTTTCTCTACCCTTACTTCATCATAACATATAATTCTTTTGACATTACTCTATTCTACAAATTTTGATCCTTCATCTTGATTGAATCGACAATCCTACATTTTGAAGATCGTCATAACTTTATCTTGTCTTCCCCCATTGCCCCTGCTGCTCATATTCTCGATCAATTGATTCTCTCTTCCCCTACGGGAGTGAAAGAGAGCTCATATTAATCGAGAGGAGAGACAGGGGAACGGGGGAAGCCAAATTTGTTAGAGCAAATATAAAATCACCATGTCATTGCAGAATCGTACGATATACCTCCATGGAGACCTTGATCTGGACATCATCGAAGCACGAAATCTCCCCAACATGGATTTATGTTCAGAGAGATTTCGTCGAGTGGTCTCGGTCATTAGCTCATGCAGCGGAAGCGTCTGCGCACCTTTCACCAACCACCACCACCATCACCATGATCACTCCAACAAGCACAAAAAGACCTCGACTAATCATCCTCACCATGTCCCAAAACCCCGCAGTCACCAATCATCATTATCATCGCACTCCCACATAATAACAAGCGACCCATACGTAAACGTCAATGTATCAGGTGCAACCGTCGCTCGAACCCGAGTTATCTCAAACTGCGCAAATCCAGTGTGGGATGAGCATTTCAACATTCCACTAGCACACCCTACTTCAAAAATTGAGTTCGTCGTCAAGGACAACGATTTATTTGGTGCAGATTACATCGGAACAGCTACAATACCGACATACCGCATCGCATCTGGTGAATGTATCGATGAATGGCTCACCATCTATGGGTACAACGGGAAACCAGCAAAGGCTGGGGCAACGATCCATATTCGATTGCGGTTTATTCCTTGTGAGAAGAACCCCAGATATAAGAAGAACGGAACCATTGTGAATAGTATGGGGATTGATCATGGGGTTGAGCGAAGTTACTTCCCAATGAGGCACGGTGGGGCTGTAACGCTATACCAGGATGCGCATGTCGAGGAAAGTGATGCGGTGGTGAAAGGGTTGGAGCTGAAAAGTGGGGTTGAGTATACAAGGGAGAGTTGTTGGGAGGATATCTGTCATGCAATTCTCGAAGCGCATCATATGGTGTATATTGTTGGGTGGTCGATTTATCATAAAGTGAAGCTGGTGAGAGGGGAAGGGAGAAGAAAGTTACCCAGAGAAGGGGAGTGGAGTTTGGGGGACTTGTTAAAGTACAAATCACAGGAAGGTGTTAGGGTTTTGTTATTGGTTTGGGATGATAAGACCTCCCACAACAAGTTTTACCTCAAAACCGTAAGTAATCCATGATCTAGATTTGAACATTTAGTTAATTAGTTTCAATTTTATCATTGACCTTGTACTGTATTTTGATTGACGACATTAACATTACCAACCCATTTGTTTGTTGTTGGTATGTATATATGATTAGGAGGGCTTGATGCAAACTCATGATGAGGAGACAAAGAAGTTTTTCAAGCACTCATCAGTTATTTGCAAGCTTTCACCTCGCTATGCCAGCAATAAGCTGAGCATCATCAAGCAGCAGGTTGTTGGTACTTTGTACACTCACCACCAAAAATGTGTGATTGTGGATACTCAGGCGGAAGGAAACAATAGGAAATTAACTACTTTTCTAGGAGGTCTTGACCTTTGTGATGGTCGTTATGATACACCAGAGCACCGTCTTTTTCGTGATTTGGACACCACTTTCCAAAATGATTTTCACAACCCTTCCATTCCAGTGAGTTTCGACTAACTTTGTAGCTCTAACCATCAGTCTTTTTTTCACTCCCAACACCTTGATACATACTTACCAATCATACAATTTTCTATTTGAATAAATAAATATAAAGGTGGGAGCAAAGGGTCCACGACAGCCATGGCATGATTTGCACTGCAAGATTGAGGGACCTGCCGCTTACGACGTGTTAAAAAACTTTGAGCAGAGATGGAGAAAGGCCACAAAGTGGTCTCAGCTCCGTGGCCGTTTTAAGGGGAGGAAGAACTGGCAGGATGATTCTTTGCTTAAAGTTGAGCGGATCTCATGGATACTCAGCCCATCTAAGGACCTTCCTGATGATGATCCAAAGTTGTGGGTGAGAGATGAAACAGATCCTGAGAACTGGCATGTTCAGGTACAATTGAATTTTGGTGGCAACATTTTATAACTGGATATTTGTTTTTAAAATATGCTTACACTTTGTTTAACCGTTATGATGGATAGATCTTCCGATCCATTGATTCCGGGTCTGTCAAGGGATTTCCAACGGATGTTAAGCAGGCAGAGGATATGGTTAGTTGATAAAACTTGTCTCAAGGCCATAAACTATGTGATCATTTTTTATTTCTAGTTATCTCACTATTTCTTGTCTTGTTCATGACTGTAGAATCTAGTATGTGCTAAGGATTTGGTGATCGACAGGAGCATTCAAACTGCTTATGTTGAAGCAATTAGATCCGCTGAGCATTTCATTTACATTGAAAACCAGTATTTCATTGGCTCCTCATATGCCTGGCCAAATTATGAGAAAGCAGGTTTGTGATCGAATGTGTTCCTCTGCTATATTAGCTTGTTGCAACTACAATATTTTGGTACCTCAAGCATTTAAGTTTCATGCACCTTCAGTATAACCCTGATCAAGCTCTCATTTTGGGGTTCTATTCTTGTCACGTTTAATTACAGGTGCAGATAACTTAATCCCTATGGAATTGGCATTAAAGATTGTCAACAAGATAAGAGCCAAAGAGCGATTCAGTGTATATAGTGATCCCAATGTGGCCTGAGGGTGACCCTTCCTCTGCATCTGTGCAAGAAATTCTTTTTTGGCAGGTGAATTACTTACATATCCTTCCATATGGAAATAATAAAAAGAATGAAAGAAAGAAAATGATCAATTTTTATGCAGTTGAATTGACAGTCACAAAGTTGGTCTTCTTATTTGGTATCCTTCCTACAGAGTCAAACTATGCAAATGATGTACCAACTAATAGCAAAGGAGCTCAAATTGATGAAGATTGAAGGAGCTCACCCTCTAGACTACTTAAACTTCTACTGTCTTGGCAGCCGTGAGGCACCACAAGAAGGCCATGATTCTTACTATGTAATTCCCACTTGCAGTGACCATCTGAGTTTGCTTCAACTTTTCAATTATTAGTTCATTTTTATTATACTCAACTACTTAAGTTGATCAATTTATTTTTGTGTGGCATCATCAGGCACATGGTTCAAAAAACATGGAAGGTTCATGGTATATGTACACGCGAAGGGGATGATTGTTGATGATGAGTACGTACTATTAGGATCTGCCAACATCAACCAACGATCATTGGCAGGTCAGAGGGATACTGAAATCGCCATGGGTGCTTATCAGCCATGTCACACTTGGGATACACAAAAACAACATCCAAGGGGCCAGGTATATGGATATAGGATGTCATTGTGGGCAGAGCACATGGGAGAAGTGGATGATGATTTTAAAGAGGCGGGAAGTTTAGAATGTGTTCAGAAAGTTAACATGATCGCTGAAGATAACTGGAACAAATATGTACACAAGAACTACTCACCTTTGAAAGGTCACCTACTAAAGTACCCTGTTACGGTTGATTTGGAAGGGAAGGTTGACCATTTGCCTGGTTGGGAGCATTTTCCCGATTTTGATGGTAAGATCCTTGGAGCTCCTAAAGCAATCCCAGATGCTCTAACTACGTAGCAGAAGAAGAATTGTGAACTTTAAAAATCAACCATCTATCTATTCCAAAGAGTTTGTACATAATTAACAAATTTGAAGGCCTGGTCGTTGGCTTTGGGATCAATCAAAGTGCTTAGATGGGCTGTAAGAGAATCAAGAAGCGCATTTCTTTACAGGGTTACCCGTGCAATCTTTCTTGTTGTGTCTGCCTAGTTGTTGTTGTATAGAGTAAAATTTTTAACAACAGAGAGGTAAGCCAGCAATGTCCGTAATTGTTTATTGATCATGTTATAGGGCCGTTTTTTGGAAGGTGGGTGTGGAAATGGTGGTGCTGCTGAGTACCCAAACTCTCCTACTACTATGATTTACACAAGAAAAAGAAAATATTGTTCTATTTCAGTTACTGGGTGGGATATATTTTTTTGCTTTCTTTTTTGTGTGTAGCCTATGTTTTGATAGGATTCATAGACATAAGAATCCTGTTGTAGGATGGCTTGCGGAAATGTTTTTGACACCTTTTTTAATAGTAGTGGAACCATTTTCAGTGGCATTAGCCTGGAAAATCCGTGCATTATAGAACATTACTACTACTATAGTACTAATACATACTGTAATGGGTGTCATTCGTCCTATCCATTGGCATATCTATTCCCAAATTATCAACACTCATGAAATGATAACGTCTGCACTTAAGAAATACTATTAAAGATGAAATGTTCTTAAAAGAAAAATTACAAATAAATAGACCTTAAATGAAAAATACTCGACTTGTGTACTATGCCAATGATTCCATTGTTCACTTTTGTTTCGGAAGCCCTGATCATATGTCATTAATATATCATAAAAGATATTTAACAAACCACAAACTAGAAGGATTAACCATACTATCCATCTATACCAAGTTCTCATCGAAGTCCTGATCATATTCCATCAATATGCATTTATTATGCCCTTGAATGAACCCATTCATACAAGATTATGAGCAGTATATGTTTGAAACTTATAATGCAGTAACTCATTGTCATGCATTGCGGCATTCACTAAGGGAACCATATATTCAAAGAAATCAACCTGGCTCTGATATCAATGAAGGAAATTCTTACTTGTATAAGAGTAATTTGATAACAACTTAGAATTTTAATTAAAGACGGATCTTCTTCCTTGATCAATGGTATCCCTGTATTGACACGAAGACTCAATTCAATGTATTTCACAAACTAAACGCCTTCAATGACTAGTGTAATTCAAGCGTAGTTTTGAGTGAGTTTATTGTGAAAATATAGAGATCATTCACCGGAAAACTTATTTTTGAAATGATCACAATGGTGTCGATATTTATAGGCGTTGGAATAGTCGTTATGAAGAGACACATCTCAAATAGTGTTTTCCATAAAGACAACACTTTCAAAAGATGTCTCCTTTAAAAGAATCTCTTCACACAATACCTTGTATAAAAGGATGTGCTAGTATGGAAAACATATCACTTTATTGATGTCTTTCCATGAATTCACAGCTCAAATAACGTCTACACATAAATACATCTTAATTTGACCGAGTTTGGTATTTCCATATAACTAAAATGTAACCTATTCATATGGTTTATTACCAAAATAGTCTTTAAATACATAATTACTATATCACCCTTATAATTTCTTACAATTTTTATAGGGAAAAAGACAATACTATTACTTAAAATCGAATGTCCTACAATTTTACTAATTAAAACCAAATAACAAACGACCTAAATAATTGACGAATGTATATAACTAGTACCACCATCATGAGAAGCAATGTCTCGTTTTTTTTTTTTTTTGAAACTATGTCTTATTATTATTTTATATACATCATTTCGGATAAAAAAACAATCTACACTTTTCCTTCTCGCCATGTGTTTTTTACATCAAAGTCAAAAACATCACGTCACGTAACTGAAGAGGTTTCAAGAGCCAATACAAACAAGCAATTAGAGGCTTGGGCCCATTCACGTTGAGGAGGGCCCAGAAGCGAATTAGACGGGTCGTAAGATTTGCGGGACCCGCAACATTGCCACGATGACCGACCAGTGACCATCTTCGTCTCCTACATAGCTGGCGCGCAAATCCTGGGAGGGTGCCGCGTGTCAGTCTTCAAAAGCATAATAATGCCACTTCTTTACGTCAACAGTCATTTTCATCTCTGGAGGACGGACTCCCTGGTCCCCCACCAACCACTACATGTTGTTTTGCATGAGTGTAGTGTAGCTGAGCTGAGTCCACTTTGGACCATCTGTTCCGACGAAATTATTAACTGATACAGGTTTCCGAAATCTGAAATCGGATCGATATAACGCAAACCAATTAAATAACCCTATTTAAATGTGAACATATACATATATGTTAATTTCAAACTACATTTTTGGAATTTATATGATTAAAAATAAAAATTAATTAAACCCATTAATATTGTATCCATAATAGATGACTTTTTAAGGAAAGGTAAAGACAAAATTATTATATTTTTTTCGTTTAACTCTTGCGTCAAATCTGAAGAGTAATTTTTGACAACATTAATCTTATATAGTATTAAATAAAATTTTATAAAATAATCATTAACATATACTACTATTAATATTAAAAATAAATTTGACCTATATTAATATATATCTATATAAATTGTTTAACAAGTTACACCGATTATACATAATCAACCCCATTCAGAGCAGCTATCAAGGGAATCGATCAAATCATGATGTATTTAATTATATTATCATATCCATTTTTAAACCTAAACCGATAACTTTATGTTGAGTTTGGATTAGTGTTACAAAATTTTCGATCAACGGTGTTTGATTAAGCGAGTGGTTACTGCTCCCACGTACGGAAAGGATTTCGTGACCGAAGCATATTTTCCGTCATTTTGACGGACACACCATGAGTCATTGATTTGAAACAAAAAAATATAAAATAAAAAGGATGGCTGAGATTAAATGAGAAGTTGTGTTCTGTTTCACTTCCACAACACACCAGAAATGAATAAATAATTTAAACAAAAGAGTAATTAAGTTAGCGTGTAGGAACGGTAATGGTGTGGTGGTGGAAAAGAACAGTGGATGTTTTTTTATATAAAATCACTAGAATAATATTTGTAGAATAAATCTAAAACATGAAATTAATTTTAAATTATAAAATACACAATAAAAGTTTTAATAAATTAAATTCAAATATGAAAGAAACACTAAACATTATATTGTTAAAGTTCTTGATCTTAACCTTAAACTTTAACTTACATACTAAATTTATAATAAAATAAATAATAAATAAAAAGAAATTATACATAACCCATAAAACTAAGTAAAATAATTCTAAGAGATTCAAATCATACAAAAAAATACTATAAACCATAAACCATTAAAATAATTTTAAACAGGTACTAATTAACCAAATTTTTTAGTAAAATTAGGCTTTAGATAAATATCACATACGATAAAATGAACTTTTGACGATTTAGCATTCCTAGGGTATGTCTGGGATTCAGGGTATATTTGGTGACTCACTTTTATACTCTTATAATGTTAAAAATTCTCAGCAAACCCTAAACACTTTATTTCAAACTCTAAAATTAACTTCGACGATTTAGGATTTCTATGATATGTTTGAGTTTTATGTATCAACGATAACTTATATACGTTCCCACTAATCATTAGAAGCATGTACACGATCTTCTACAATTGTTTCCATTACTATTATAGAAAAGATGATACTAATTGTAATATATCTTTTCATTTGGCAGTTATAATTGAATCATAGTGTATAAGAATATTTTTTAGCATTTATTTGTTTACAAAGCTTGAATGATTGACAATGATGAAGACTATAAACGTTTGGAAACGATAAATTGAGTCGTTGGATTCGATTTTACGTATTTGTTAACTTTGGTTTTTACGTATCCACAATAACTTATAAACGTTTTCACTTATGATTAGAAACATGTACACAACCTTCTATAATCGTTCCCATCACTATTATAGAAAAGATGACACTAACTATTATATATCTTTTCATTTGGAAGTTTTGATCGAATCATAGTGCATAAGAATATTTTCTTAGCATTTATCAGTTTACAAACCTTGAATGATTGATAAACATGAAGACTAAACGTTTGGAAATGATAAACTGAGATGTTGGATTTGATTTTACGTATTCGTTAACCTTGATTTTAACGTATCCACGGTAACTTGCAAACGTTTCCACTTATGATTAGAAACATGTACACAACCTTTTTTAATCGTTTCATCACTGTTATAGAAAAGATGACACTAACTATTATATATATTTTCATTGGGCAGTTTGCATGGATCGAATCATAGTGTATAAGAAATTTTCTTAGTTTACAAATCTTGAATGATTGATAAACATGAAGACTATAAACGTTTGGAAACGATAAACTGAGATGTTAGGTTTGATTTTATGTATTCATTAACCTTGGTTTTTACGTATCCACGATAACTTATAAACGTTTCCGCTTATGATTAGAAACATGTATACAACCTTCTATAATCGTTTCCATCAGTGTTATAGAAAAGATGACACTAACTATTATATATCTTTTCATTTGGCAGTTTTGATCGAATCATAGTGTATAAGAATATTTTCTTAGTTTACAAACCTTGAATGATTGATAAACATGAAGACTATAAACGTTTGGAAACGATAAACTGAGTTGTTGGATTCGATCTTTGTATTCGTTAACCTTGGTTTTTACGTATCCACGACAACTTATACGTTTCCGCTTATGATTAGAAACATTTACACAACCTTCTATAATTGTTTCCATCACTGTTATATAAAAGATGACACTAACTATTATATATCTTTTCATTTGGAAGTTTTGATCGAATCATAGTGCATAAGAATATTTTCTTAGCATTTATTAGTTTACAAACCTTGAATGATTGATAAACATGAAGACTATAAACGTTTGGACACGATAAACTGAGTTGTTAGATTCGATTTTATGTATTCATTAACCTTGGTTTTTACGTATCCACGATAACTTATAAACGTTTCCACTTATGATTAGAAACATGTACACAACCTGTAATAATCGTTTCCATCACTGTTATAGAAAAAAATGACACTAACTATTATATATCTTTTCATTTGGAAGTTTTGATTGAATCATAGTGCATTGGAATATTTTCTTAGCATTTATCAGTTTACAAACCTTGAATGATTGATAAAATGAAGACTATAAACGTTTGGAAACGATAAAGTGAGATGTTGGATTCGATTTTACGTATTCGTTAACCTTGGTTTTTACGTATCCACGATAACTTATAAGCGTTTCCGTTTATAATTAGAAACATGTACACAACCTTCGATAATTGTTTTTATCACTGTTATAGAAAAAAGATGACACTAACTATTATATATCAGTAAAGCTTGACTGATTGATAAATCCGCAAGCTATAAACGTTTGTAACAATAAACTAAGTGTTGGAGTCGATTTTATGTACGACATAATTTATAAATGTTTCACTGATGACTAGAAACTTGCACACAGTCTTCTATAATTGTTTCTATCACTATTTTAAAAATTGAAACTAACTTTTATAATCTTTTATTTGATCATTTTTATCGATTCATAGTCATAGTGTAAATGAATCATGGTGCACATTATATATATATATATATAAATAATAATAATAATAAAGCATCAAACATCACTTTTTAAATTTAGAAAAAATATAAATATTACCTTACAATTTTTAATTTACAACTTTTAGAAAAATATTATTCGAATGTATGTATTTTGAATTGATATATACTCCATTATTTACACATACGCAAAAACAACAAATATAATAATATTACAAATATTATACAATATCCATTTATGCATGTATATACTCGTGTAAAAGATTTATATAATGATGAATTATTTTATAACAAATATAGTTAATTATGCTATTATGATATTGTAAAATGAAAAAGATAAAAAAAATACCATTACTTCTTATGTCTTCGCAGTTCGGTCCACCACGAAGATTTGGTGTCGGTAAGTTAATTCTCTCCCTTCCTCATGCATAAACAAAAGAAAAAAAAAAACAAGTTCCGTCCCTGACGGAGAATTGGGCTCCGTCACCCAATCTATTCCGATGCCCTCCCACGTAGCTTTGTTTATTAATCATATGATTGATGATAATCTTTGTCACCAAGCGATGACAATTCTGACTAACACTAGTGCAGAAAATGTTTTTTACCACGGTTATTTTGCCTATATACCACGGTTCCAAACCGTGGTTAATACGCGCGTCATATATTCAAAAATGACTATAAACCACGGTTCAAAACCGTCGTTTAAACGCTAGAGTAAAAACCACGGTTGTACGGCGACCGTCGTTTAAATTCGTTTCTGTCTCGGGGAAAGACCGATTTTATACCACGGTTTGACTTGATGACCGTGGTATATAAGCCTTTTATACGACAGTTCTGGAACATAACCGTGGTATATTACCGTTTTCATTGCATTTTATACGACGGTTTTGCTACTAAACCGTGGTTTATAATGTCGTTCCATTGGTTTAAAACCACGGTTTTTACATAACCGTGGTATTTTTTCTTTTTTTTTAGTTTTTTTTGTTTTCTAACTCTACCACAATGTGTTTTCCAACACAACCCAATTTACAATCATATAATACAACTGTACAGGACATCCAACTGGATTGCCCTTTGATAACCAACCACACTATATATGACCATAAACCAAGTTGCCAATTTGAATTGCAACATTGAAAACGAATTGCAAACAAAACTTTCAAAAATAAGAGAGAGTTGAACTTTACAAACTCTTTGAGAGTCTACGTTGCTTCAGCACAAACAAAAGTGTAAGTCTAACTACACTAGGAAGATCTAAGTAACACTCAAGTAATTTTTACACCAAAACTACGATAGATGATCTCTTACAAAGTCGAGATCCACTTTGGAATACATGCTCCCTGCTTTTGTGAAAAAAGAAACGATCTGTCCATAAAAAGAAACTGATCATCATTAGTACACAATTTTATTTCAAATGCAATGACTTTAACTAAAACTTTGATTGGTATGGTTTACCTTGTCATCATCACCAAGCGTGTCAAATTTTTGTACAATCTCGAACATGTACCGCATCACATAATAGCCACAGCTTCGTGAATCAGGCTGTTGAGGACACTGTCATCACATCATCCATGGATTACCAACTTTAGATAGATCAAAAAATTAAACGTTTAACTTTAATACAAAAATGCATAAATTAAATGATTACTTACACGTATGTAATGGAAGTCCAAGATGGAGAATGGTTTCTTCGCATCACTCAAACCAAACTTATGACCCCTGCATAAATACAGCATTTTAAAATGAAGCCATTTATTGTCAATAATCTAGGACAAGCTTAAATAAATACAGAATGCATTAAAATTTTGAATACTACTCTTTCAAATATTTCTTGCAGCGATCTCTCGAAGGTCATCAGGGCCGCCCAATGGGTCTAGTATCAACAAGCATGAGGTGTCGATACACAACACCATCAACATCCAATGATTGCTGCCACAGATAAAACAAAGAATGTTTTGTAGAACAATATTTTTAATTATCACAATTAGGAAGCAAAAAATTCCAGTTATGTGTATTACATCTGATGATATGGGATCAGCAAATATTTGCTTCTTCTTTCGCACCGCAGCACAAAATCCTGCCTCACGTGCTGTGCACATCCTTGCGCATCCAATGCGGCCTGACTTGCTGACATCAATTGCGGGCACAAGAAAGAGATGGAAGATAATCTCTTGTTCGATATCAGTCTAGTAGTCAAACACCTAAACAACTTTTTTCATAAGATATGTTAAATAGCTTAAAAAAATGAAAGATAATTTAATAATTTAAAAGATACTTACACACAATAGGCCTGGATCACAGAGATGTTAAGCAGGTCTCCCATCAAAAATTCTCTTAGATCGCTCACGGTAATCATCAGCTCTGGGCTCGGGGGAGTGGAAAACATGCTTAGACATTTCATGTTGAAATTGGTGACAGACTGCGGCATCGTCATGAAAAAGTCATACAACATTTTTTGTTTGTCTGTCAACATCTTCAGATACTTGGGTGTCAGAATGGGGGATCTCCTAGGAGTCATATCGAAAGGTTTGACCACTTCCTTTTCACACTCGACTTCCTCATTTGATTTCACAACTTTCCCCTTATCCACTTTCCTCTTCTTAACCGGTCTTAATTCCTTATCATTCTAATAGTATACAAAATTTAAATAATAAACATATCAGTCAACAGTCAAGTTAAAAAACTAAACAGTAAGCATGTAATTAAATAGTTTACCTTGCCACTAACATCAATGAGAGAATATGGCCATGGAACAACTGAAGATTTTGCTTGACCTATTTTACTCCACTGATTCCACTCCAACGGAAGGGAGAGTCCAATGACCTTGCACAATATCGTCTACCATCACACGAGCGTGGAGAGGTGGGATGGGCTGAAATGTACTACAGTGTTCGGTCCGGTCTGTAAAACCCGACCGAATGCAACATGCAGTCCCACAATCAAACACTTGAAACAAATGACATGATTTAGCCACCTACATCAACTCACAACAGTAAGCAAGCTAATAAAATTATATGTTTTTAAAAGTAATGTTAAAATAATAAGGAGGAAAAAGAACAAACCGAAGGTTTTGATAAGAAATGTGTTCTGGTAGGAGAAGAAGGTGCAGGATGATCGACCATCGGAGTATCCGCCGTCGTGGTAGGAGCAGACGTCGGGTGTAGGATCATCGACAGTATACGCCGGCGTGGTAGGAGCAGACGTCGGTCTAGCAGTAGGTGCCGATGGTAGGAGACGCGGCCACTATCGATATATCCGCTGCGCGGTAGGAGTAGACACCGGTGTAGGAGTAGGTGTCGGTGTAGGAGCATGCACCTGGCCCAATACTAAAGCCTCAAGTCTTCGCAGGCGCTCCTCGTAGGCTTGACGCTCCTCAGCGTGGGTCTTTCCGACTCAGCGTGACGTCTTTCCGATCCTCCAACCGGTCATGCACCCGTTCATCCACCATTCTCTCTATCATTTCAGCCTGTGGTACTCTCGATCGAGACGTAGGAAACACGTCTTTTTGGCGAACTTCCCCTCCAAGCCCCGCACTCGCCTGGATGATCCTTTTGCCCAAGGGCCTTATTCAGTGATCATCCTGAGACGGAGGGGCCGGAACCATCTCCCATCGCTCAGTAGAGCCAGACTATTTAAATTAACAAAAATATTAGAAATGAACTACTAATTAGTAAACAACAACTTTTAAATATATATACTTACAATCTTGGACGCCAATCAGCAGTCTCGCTCTGCGGAACACATATACTCCCTCGTCATTTTTCTTCATGGACCCAGCATAAATGTTGCACCCTACTTGCATCGTCAACATCATCAATAACTGACTGAGTGCCGTCTTCATTAGTTTCGTCAGTAAGCCCTCGCTCTTCCACTTCTCCAACCGCCCGTTGTATAGCTCGCCCCATGAAGTGCTTGAGATATTCTTCGCCCGGTTACGTCTCGCTTGTTCTTGACGTAACTGTTACAAAATTTGTATATTTGTAAGTTATACATAATAAAAAATATTGTTAAATTTTATTCCTTAAATAATTAAGAAAGAATAATTGAAAAAGTACCTTAAACTCTTCAGTCTGGCGATGGTCGTAGAATATCTTCCAGTCCTCCTCCGTGATCATACCTATCATACACTACCCACGGCGGTGACCTCTTGGAGCCGGTTTGGTAATCCAGCAAGCTACCAACCGATGCTTGAAACTGTCGCAGTGATGTCGCTAGAAGTGATTCAATCTCGTCGAAGTTCATCCGCGACTTTGTACTCTTCTGCACCATATGACACATGATGTCTTTATGCTTTTCTGATCTTTCC
>CM041778.1:110650528-110674517 GCA_023374045.1 Limonium bicolor
ATTTTATGGTTATACGCCTTCACTAATTATAATATTGTTCTTATGTTTAACATTACCACATACACAACGTAAACATAAACATAACTTACTTTTTTTCCTGTGCTTGCTTAAGGCACGACCTGACACAGCAGGAGCTACATATTTCTCTAACTTAAAACACACTAAGAAGTCAAAACACAGTACAATAGACGACACATTGACAAAAGCATCAGCAAATGCAAAAACAAGGATTCACTAACTTGTAGCATAGTAGGAGCAACATATCTAAATTTAAACAAGTTGAGGTCGAACTGGCGCGATCCTTAAAGCCATCTTGCTTGCATACGCTTAATCATGTTTGTGGTGTCTCCACTGTCATCCGAACAACTACTAAGGTTTTCATCGTATGACAGGAGTCTTCCGAACGGGATTGATTCGTACGATCCTTCCTTTCCTAAGGTATTGAATTCCACACTAAGGTGTGTCAACGCATGTGTAGGTGATTCGACAACAAAGTCTGTAAGAGGATGTGTGCCCTCCGACATCTTAGCGGACGAGTGAACAACGAAGTCTGTAGAAGGATGCACGCCCGCCGACAGCCTAGCGGACGAGTGAACAACAAAGTCTGTAAGAGGATTTGTGGGCTCATAACCACCGGATGAGTGAACCACAAAATCTGTAATAGGGTCTGTCATCGGTGAAGATTCTGCATCGGACATTAAATCTTTGAGCTGGTTCACTGTGGCGTGCGAATATTCAGCAGTAGTACGCCTCGTTTTGGTTTTGTTGCAAGAGTTCTTTGAGGAAGGAACATTGAAAGCGGATGATTGAATAGCGGGCGCACTTGCTTCCCCTTCTCCTAGTTCCTTCCTTTGATTGAGGAGTCCTGTTTAGATGCCATATTGCAGTGGGTTTGTATTGCTTTGGTTATGATTTCACTGAGCGATTAAGTAGATAGTGTTTTGTGGATCGAGTTATGAGATGAGTGCGCTGGCTCTTACATACTCCCTTATATATTTGTTGTCCTAAACGATAGTACAACGGCTAGTCCAAATATTCAAGTGCAAATAACTACGTTTGCCTAATGCGGTTCCCTTGGTATATGGGCTGTCAAAAGTGGCACACATTTATGACATACGTGACAGAGTGTAATAAGAGTCTGACCTTGATAGGATGTTATTACTTTTTTATCTGTCGGAGGAGCAGCGTTTGAGTAATGCGGTTCTTGTTGTATGTGGTCTTTCCGTTCAGAAAATATTTATGAAAGATGTGACATATTGTAAGAAGAGTCAGACCTTGACAGGCTTTTTTTAATTTTTTTAATCTGTCAAAAAAATATGCCGGTGAACAAAAAGATTGGAATCTTAGACCCACTTTATTACAATCAAACTATAGTACGGAACTGGATGGACAACACTGGTGAGGGAAATCTTACATTTTAATTTAGTACGCACATACTAATTGATGACATACCGTGCAGTCAATAAGATTGACTAGAAGTATAACTGCAACTTAACATCAGATGTTACAAGATAACAAAAGAGTTAAGATTCATCGTCAGATGCACCGGGAGGGGTGAAAGTAGGATCGTAGTATCGATGCCCAGGAGTGTACTTTCCCAACTACCACTGCATATATTTATAATTGTCAGACTCATCATCCTCTCCCATTGGACGGGATAGATACTTCGAGCATGCCTCCCTGTCCCATCCTTGGTGTTTGGAAATGCCACCAGCGACATTAGTTGCTGTGTCGTTGATTATTGAAGTTGATGACACCTTCTTTGTTGAGGATGGTCCTCCCCGAGTGTGTTTCTGCTTTGATGTATGCACTGCGGCTTCAGTGTTGATACTTCCTTTGCTCGGAGTAGAGGATTGCTTACCGACACCCTTGTTCTTACGATCTTCCATGATCTTCTTTTCACTGTAATGCAGTATTGAGTTTGCGTGTTAGTTTGTGAAATGTTAACAAAATTCAGGTTGTATTTATAGGCAGATGGCTACACCGTGCCGTCGTTGTTGTAAAGGTCAGTAGAAAAAGAACCGTAGTAGACAGATGCGGTTGCTGTAGACTGTAAAGTTGAAAACGTGTAACAATCATGTGAATTTCTACTGTCGCGTCAGAACTTCCAGCAGACGAAAGTAAAAAGAACCGCATTAGACAAATGCGGTTCCTGTAAACTGTAAAGTTGAAAACGTGTAACAATCATGTGAATTTGTACTGTCGCGTTAGAACTTCCTGCAGACGAAAGTAAAAAGAACCGCATTAGTCAAATGCGGTTCCTGTTAAAAACATGTCGCAGTCATGTGCATTTGTACTGTCATGTCAGAACTTTCTGCAGACGAATATAAAAAGAACCGCATTAGACAAATAAGGTTGTTGTAGACTTTAAAGTTGAAAACGTATCTCAATCATGTGAATTTGTACTGTCGCGTCAGAACTTCCTACAAACGAATATAAAAAGAACCGCAGTAGACAAATGCGGTTCCTGTAGACTGTAAAGTTGAAAACGTGTCACAATCATGTGAATTTCTACTGTCGCGTCAGAACTTCCAGCAGACGAAAGTAAAAAGAACCGCATTAGACAAATGCGGTTCCTGTAGATTGTAAAGTTGAAAACGTGTAACAATCATGTGAATTTGTACTGTCACGTCAGAACTTCCTGCAGACAAAAGTTAAAAGAACCGCATTAGACAAATGTGGTTCCTGTTAAAAACATGTCGCAGTCATGTGTATTTGTACTTTCGCGTCAGAACTTTCTGTAGACGAATATAAAAAACCGTATTTGCCAAATGCAACTTATTTGCATTCTCCTTTTTGGCTCGCTCGTCAATATATATACCCGTGTAATCTCCAGATGGTTGTCCATTGTGTAGAGTACCTCTCAAATAACAACAATCACAGTCTTATTCAAACCGGTACTAGCAAATAAATTTTACATCATATCTTTCCTCCCTCTAAGCATCTTTTACAGATTTCAGAATGTCAAAAATAGATCCAAAGAATGAATTACCATTCATTTTATCTCATGGATCTTAATCGCCAAAATTTACCATCCGACGATGAAGATGATAACTCTTACGTACCTGAAGAAGCCTTGGAGGAAGAAGATCTAGATGATCTGGATGTAGAGCCAGAAAATCTTCCAGACGATCCAGATATTAAGGATGATGGCACCGGTACGTCTAACCCACATTGCAGTGCTAGTTCCTCAAGATCATTCATGGGTGTTGCTTCAGCGAATGCGCAAGCACAAGTCCCGTCATTCATAAGCAATATCGATTAGAGTGCTGTGAATAGTATACAGTATGACATGTACATTACTGGAGCTCCATACTGGAGCGTGGGCCAAGAATTTGTCGAAAATCAGTTGTTCGAGTCTAAAGTAGAGCTTGTAACTGCGGTGCGCCAGTACCACATCCGGAAAAATTTGGATTTCACACCGGTAAAGAGTTCAAGCAATATTTTCTGCATCAGTTGTAAGAATGAGCATGGTGACTGTCCATTTTATCTACGTGCGGTGGCTTCCAGATACACGTTGGAGTGGAAGTTAAAAAAATATGTTGCTCACACAAGTCACCCAAACCTGGGCAGTTTATCGCTTCATTTATCCTCCCTTCTATCAGAACAGACCCGACTATAAGTGAAATACCCCTAAATTAATTTAAATTAATTTAGGGGATTTCTTTTATTAAATATTAAATTATTATATGGAATTATGAATATTAAATTATTATATGGAATTGTGAAATTTATTTAGGGGTTTTCTCCCATTTAACCCTAATTATTATATATTATTATATAGTATTATGAATTTAATAATAAGATTTGTAAGTCAATAAATCTTGGGAAAATTTCTAAACACTCCAACTATATTATAAAGATTTTAGGAAGTTTTGGAACATTGTTTTGAAACATAAAAGTCAATATAAAATTCTAGAAACCTTAAAGCTTATTAAGCCTTGCTAGGGTTGACTTTTTGAGAATGGTCAAACCAGGCCATGAAACCTATACCAATAAATAGCTTATGGAAAACCATGAAGATCGATAAAAAGAACGTCAAAAACGGATCATCCTAGCCAAAGTTATGATCAAATGAAGTTTAGAGCCAAAATTTTGATAAAGGCTGACGTGGCATGGACTGCTGACTCATCGCCGCCTCGGTAATCGCGCCCCAACACTTAGACAGATTTATCTCCTATATTTCCGGAACCGAAAATCAGATTTTTCCCTATCTTGTGACCTTCATAACTTTCTCATCTTAAGGAATTTTTGAGTGCCGTCTTCTTTGTTGTCTTCTCCTACATTCCCTCTAAACAACCATAACTCATACAAACCCTAACTCGTTCTGAATCAACCGGAAAATCGAGTCAAAGTAGCCACCCTGCAAAAACCGAAACTGCAATTCCAGTTTTCTCTTCGAATCAGGTAACTTCGATCAGCCATAACTTCTTCGTTTCTCATCCAAATTCCATGTTCTTTAGCTCGTTTTGAAGAGCTCTAATTCCTCTAAATCTTTCATGTTTATGGCCTAAGCCAATTCTCAACCGATTGGAAGGAAAAGGTGTCTAAAGTCTCGGTTTCACCATCACATAAAATCACAGTTTTCTTCCCAGAAAACGCAAGGTAAACTCGTAACTTCTAGTTTCAATTTCTTTCTGTGTGATGCGAGTTAGGATTAGTTCTTGCTATCAATACGTAGATCTAAGTTTTCTCTTTCCAATGAGCCCTTACACATAGCCTAACTCGATTTGTACTGCTAGTTATAGATCCTCAAAGTTGGCCTCGAGAATTGCTCAAAGTTTGAATTTTTCTAGATTTTCGGATTCGATTTCACTCAATTCGCACAACTCCGGTAAGTTTCCGATCAATTGCTCCGTTATTGTCATTCGAAATCAAGTTACCGGTCTAACCCATGTCTCAATTTAGTCAATTACGTGTTAGATTAGGAGAATTTGTTAGATTTGTTCTCGAATTGAATCCAGTACCCGATATGAACCCTAACGTTCGAACTGAATTCGAATTCCATCAAATACTGCATTATAATTGGGGAAACCGGTATCATTAGAACCGAAATTTGATTTCGAAACTATAGAAACAAGAATCACTCGATTTCGTTCTGTGGATTAGGGGAAAATCGGGATTTAGTACGCGGGTTAGGTTCTGTTTTCGCTGAAGAACACAGCGTTCATGGGCTGTCCGATCTCGTTTTAAAAGATTGGACGGCTGAGATTAAAACGTTTCAGAATAATTTTATAAAAGTTTCTATAAATTTCAGTAAATAGCCATAACTTGTTAAGTTAATTTAAATACCTTCCCGAATGTGTTTTGACTTGAAATTTTAACCATAGATTCCTTATTTAATCTAGTTTATTTTGATGTAAATTATTATGGTTTTGGAGTTTTTAAATGAAAGTTATGATTTTTGCAAGTTACGGATTTTCTGGAATTATTTGGCTAAATTAAAAAGATATTTTTATGAAATAAAAATTTTATAATATGTCTAAAATGTTATAGTTACTGTATATTAAATTTGGGAATTTTTGGGCAATGGTAAAAGGTTTTAAAAATTGTGTTTATGAGTTTTTATAAGAATAACCTATAATATAAGGTTTTTAATGTAACCAAAAATTAAAGTATGGTTTGTTTATTAACTTTTAGGCTGGGGAAAATAAAGGAAACTAAATGAACATTTTATAACAGTAAGTTTATAAATGTTTTGATATTAGCTTTTAGGAAAAGTGAAATTATTTACATATATGTATATAAACTTATTTAAGTAGAAACTTATATAAATCAAGGAATTTAATTATCCTACATTTTATTTATTATATTATATGGGAGTTAATATTTTTAATTAAACTAAGGAATAAATATATATATTTTTACGCATTTATAAAATGGGAATTAAGTAGTAACTTAGAGTAAATCAAGGAACTAATTAAATTAACACTTATAATAACTAAATATTATAAAAGCTAGAATCCTAAGGTATAGTAAAAGAAATACTTTATGAAATATACTTGGAATACAGTTTAAGGTTGTAGTAATAAGATAGTTTAAATATAATAAGTTACATAGGGAAATGTCTTAGTTAATTTCTAGTACGGGTATACTTATATATATTAAATAAATAAAGGAAACACATTATTTTATAAACCATAAGTCGGTTGTGTTAAGCCTAGAAGTTATTGAACATTAATAAATACAGTAAAATTTCCTAAAAATGTTATGGATAAATTTTAATACATAAAGATATATATAAATATATATATGTATATAAATACATTAAAATAGTTGAGGGAAATAATAATCCTTGTGATAGTTATAATAAGTAGATTATATATATATATATATATATATGTTAAACCTTAGGTTTTAGTCGGTGTGTAATTAAATAGTCACTATTAATTTAAGAGTTTAATTACACAACATAGACGTAACACGGTCCTGGGCTAACCTACTAAGCCCAAGTCTATGAACTCCAAAAGCCCACTTTAACAATTCAAAGAGAGTTTGGGCCACTCTCAGGAATTAATTCTAAATCATTCCAAACTAAACGAGATGGGCCTAACAAAGGATTTAGTTAACAAGTCAAGCCCAAGCCTTTGTAAGAGAATAATGGTAAACCTGAAACTATTAATCAGTAAGTGAAGAAAGTTGTTTAGTTTATAAGTCTCTTAACTAATCGACACTTGGAACACCTTAATTATAGGTTACTATTGGGGAATCACTTATTCGAGTTAGTTATTGTTCTTCACATACCAGGTACGATTTCTCGTACTCCGATATTTTTGCTGATTGACTTGTGGAATATTTTGGAAAACGCTAACTGACTTTAAGAGGAATACTAAAAAGGAAATGGTTGTGTGACTAACTCAGCTTGTGTGTCTAACTGAGCCTTGAATATGAAACTTATATGGGTATTGGTTCCTTCTATTTGGTTACCCCGTTAGACATTGACTGCTTAGGGTTTACGCTTCTGCACTCTGTAGGACTGAGTGTTTTGGTATTGCTCTGGGTAGTTAGTGATCTAGTGGGAATTTGGAAGAGGTCAACTTTGGTAAATTCTTATTTTGACTCTGGATATCGTTTCATCCATGAGCTGGTTCTTGAGGTTTCGACGTGCGCACGTATTTAATGGTAACAGCAGGGGGCTGTATATCCCTCGCCCATAGGGGCATTTATATTTGACAGCAGGGGGTTGTATATCCCTTGTCCACCAGGACATTTTTAATATGACAGCAGGGGGCTGTATATCCCTCGTCCATACAGACATTTATATTTGGCGGTGGGGGCCTTCTCTCCCAGTTGAATTATTCCATTCTTGAGTTATTGGTTCTTGGATCTATTTTATCATTCCTAGTCCTTTGTGACTATCTGAGTCTTTCTACTCCTAACGGGATTTGGGTTTAACTAAGGAAATGGACGTTCACTAATACATGATGTGATTTCGTTTCACTAACTTTATCTTTCTGTTATTAACCTTTATTCTTATCTTGATATCTTGATTTGGTGATTCGTGAATGCTTTGTTCCTCTGAGTGTTTTAAGTGTCTGTTTTCAAGCTATTATTTATTTAAGAGTTGTATTATAAGTTTGTTTTTGGAGGATCGTACCAGTTCCATTCCAGGGAACTGACCCACCCCACTCGGGGTGGGCTGCTTGGTTTTATCTTGCAGGTACGAGTTATTTTACAGGTGACCACGAAGAAAACGAGTGATTGGGATGGGATTAGGTTTTGAGAGTTTATATGTTTTATTATTGTTTTACTTTTGTTAAGTTTTCTCGAGGTTCAGGCCGTGACAGTTGTAATCATTAAGTTGTATTTTACTGAGGTTTGGTACCGGGTGTTTGGAACCCGATGATCTGTACGCCTTTAGTATTTTATTTCCGCTATAAATATGTTAAATAGGGGCGTTACAGAAATTGGTATCAGAGCGTAGTTACGCTATGAACCCGAGAAAGCAAGCCGAGTGAAATACTTAGATTATAGGTGCACTTAAAACTGGGGAACTGGGGTAGAATTGGGAAGTGAGAATTCCAGAAAGGCGCGTGACCTTACCCCATACTTACTTCCACTGGTGGAACGCGACCCATTAATTACGGTCCAAAACCGTGTATAATTACGGTTCTGGACCGTAATCTACGCGGGCGTCAATAAAGATGGCGTTTCTTTAATTACGGTTTAAAACTGTAATTAAAGTCCCTTTTCCGGCCCGTGTGTCATTGACTTTACATGATGGTTATTTGTAAAACCGTGATCTAAAGTCCTTTGGCGCGCGCGAACCAAAGGACTTTAGATCACGGTTTTACAAATAACCGTAATGTAAAGTCGACACTTTAGATGACGGTTTTGGCAATAACCGTCATCTAAAGTCTTTTGGCGCGCGCGCCCAAAGGACTTTAGATTACGGTTATTGTTAGAACCGTAATCTAAAGTGTAATTTTTTTTTTTTTTTTTTACAAATCTACACAATTGCAACAGAGACAGAATTGTAACAGATAAGCAACAGAGGGCAGAAACTGCACAATTGAACCACCTGAATCAAATACCAACAACACAAATTCATTCTCTGCGCACAATTGCAACAGAGATAACATCTAATAAAGCACCAGATCGAAAATCTGTAACATATTCAATCTGTTACACAATTGCAACAGAGATAACATCTAATAAAGCACCAGATCGAAAATCTGTAACATATTCAATCTGTTACACAATTGCAACAGAGATAACAATTGCAAATTCATTTCTGCGCACAATTGCAACAGAAACATTCAATACAACAGCTAGAATCTGTTACAGCAGCAGCTAGCATAATTCATTACAAACAGAATCAGAGCAACTAACAAAAAATATAATTTGTTACACAATATAATCTGTTGCAGCAGCAACTAACAGAATCAGAGCAGCAACTAACAAAAAATATATGTTACAGCATCAGAGCTAGCTAGTCTACCACTCCATTCTCATAAACATGGCTGCCATGCTCTCTCTGACATGCAACAAGTCGGCAGGAGCATAAGTCTTGAATCTGGCATAATGCTCTTTAATCTGCAACAAGAAAAGGAATGGAACACATAATGAGATTAAGATAAAGACACAAAAAATCTGCCGAAAGAATTAAATACAAGACAGCGTTCGTATTACCTTGTCAATATCATTCTTAAAACTTGGGAAGTACCCGCAGAACTCGTACATATACCGCATCACGTAGTACCCGCAACTCTTAGAATCCTTTTGGGTAGGGCACTAAATCACCAAAATTCACAAATGTAAAACAATTGTACAAAGATAATAGCAGCACGAATGAAATACATGAATTACCAAACCTTGATGTAATTGACGGTCAAATCACCAAACTCTCCCTGAGGGGTTTTTTTGTAACAACTGTTACATATATTAACAAAAGCGTTTAGCAAAATGAACAAGTACATTAATTTTGGTTCAAAAAACTTACAAACAATTAAATAGTAATAAAAACTTACTCTTTGATTAAGTCTTCAGTGTTGAATTCTGTCCACTGCCCTAGTGGATCTAGAACGAGCAGAGTAGCGGTGGCAGCGCAGAATATAAACAAAGCCCAGTGGTGGCTACAATGTCAAATACAAAATGAAATGAGAAATGAAGGTAAAAAAGTTAGCTAATTAGTATGTAATTTTATATTAGAACTCACGTTTGGTGATACGGCATTAGAATGAATAATTTATTCTGTTGATCAACAACATTGAAGCAATGAATCATGTATTCACAAAACCTCCCCGGGTCCCTAGTGACTGAGTCGTACGATAAACGCTCCGGGCACACCGCAGTAATGGAGGTCATGTCCTTCTCAGCACATCTCTCAAGCAGACATCTATTATATCACATGTACTATAAAAAGTTAGCCAATGCAACTTCATAGATACTTATTCTATATGTTTTTACAGTATGAGGAAAGAACACTTACTTTAGATAAGCTTGAATAATGTTAATGTTCAGATAATCTCCACACATCATCTCTCTGATGTCCTCAAAGTTGATTGCCGTCATCATATCTTCTTCGTAGTGAAACATCGACTTTGGAAGCGTCATCATGAAGTTGTTAGTTTGAGATGACTTCAACATGATCTTGTCGTAGAGATTCATCTGCTTGGGCCCCAAAACATTAACAAGTTTTTGTGGCAGTGTGAGCTTATTTTTAGGCGCCTCAGAAGTCCTGGTGCGACCCCGGACGGGCGCTGGATTCTTACCTTTCGCACCCCGACTCACTGGATTCTTACCCTTCACACACAAACAGTAAAGCATCAATGTAAAGATAATTACTAATTGATTATTATAGTAACATTAAACAATTATCTAGAACATACCCTTGTACTTCTGACAGGATTCGCCGGCGCGCAGATCTCTTCTTCTCTGGGCCGGGATACGCGGCGAGGAAGCTCAGGGATCTCAGGATTCGCCGGCGCGCTGGTCTCTTCTAGTCTGGGCCGGGTTACGCGGCGAGGAAGCTCAGGGATCTATAATAGATTAGATTAGATTAATGCTAAATAATGCATTTTATTAGATACTAAATGGTTGTCAAACAGTCTTACCTCATCGGTGACAACAATATAACATGCTGGCCAGGGCAATATGTCTCCCTTCGCTTCGATCAGCGTGCATTTGTTGTCAAACGCCATCGGAAGGTATGCATGCTCAAATCCATCAACTATCAGGTCCAAGGTCACACGCGCGTAGAATGGGGGTAGACGTACGAAACTGATGAGCGTGAGTGGACCTGATGGCAACACCGTCCCGTAGGCCGCATCTACAGGGTGCCCGTCTAATGGTATTTGGAGACGACATTTTTTTTGCTCCTTTAATAAACAGAGATAATACGTGAAATAAATAAGTGAGTCCAATCTAATACTATTTAAATAACTTTATTTTAGGAGAAAAATAGTTAAACAAAGTTAACCTGGATGTTGGCAAACGGGTACGGGTCAGCGGCCGGAGCACAACTAGACGAGGAAGATAGTCGAGGAGGATCTAGCTGCTGCTGCTGAGTAGTCGCATGTGCAATCGCATTCAACGCTTCCTGCAGCCTCTCCTCGATAGCCCGGCGCTCAGCAGCCTGTTTCTCGTCATTAGCTTGGCGCTCAGCAGCGAACTTACGCTCTACCATCGCCTCGACTTCAGCAGCACTCATCTGACCCTTCCTAGCAGATGGCGGGAATACGTTCTTCTGACGTACTTCTCCCCCAAATCCTCTAACACGCCCCGGGTGATCCTTCTTCCCAAGCATTTGATTGAGCGCGTCGTCTTGAGAAGGAGGAGCGTGTAAGTCTACTTCTCCTCTCTGTGCCGCTTCGTACTGTCCAATTTTCAAAGAAGTTAACACTAAATTTAAGATCAACAAACACTTGAGTATATAAGTAAATTATTTAACAGCTACTTTCAAATACTTACAATTTGGTTAGCCAGTTGTTCCATCGCAGCATTAGGAAATATCCTCTGACCTTCGCTGGTCGTTTTCTGGCGTCCCAGTATGTACATCTGCACCCTCCTCGCCTCAGAGACATCCTCGATCGGGCATTCACTTCCATCCTCGTTCCTCCGTGTCAGCAAACCAGCTTCTTTCCATCCCTCGAGGCTGCCCACATATCCCCTTCGTCCCATGGTGTGGGGGTAGAGATTAGCTTCACGGTTTTGCCGTGCTTGTTCTTGTACTTGCTGTTAAGAAAGTACAACAGGAAATTAATTAGAAAATCAGGGATAAAGCATTATGAGCATTAATTAAGAAAAGAGTACACACAAACATACCCTGAACTCGGGGGTGGCGTGCCGCTCAACGAACTCCTTCCACTCCTCTTCAGTGATCATGCCGTTGTACACAACATACGGCGGAGGCTCACGTGGGGGCACCCTGTTGATCCAATGCTCAACCAAATAGTGGCGGAATGATTTAGCTTTGCCGGACACCAAAGAAAGAACGGTCTTCTTCACTTCTTCTGGGATCTTGTACCGTTCTTGCACCTTCTTCCAGATGGTCTCCTTTACTTCTTGCGGGACTTGTTTCCATGTGTGGTTGATGCAGCAATGTGATCTGGCCAGAGTCCCTAGCATACTACCGAACTCTGACCTGCTGCCCCCACCATACCTCCCATACTGGTCCCACAGAAGACTAATCTGATCCTCTTTCTGCAGTTTCAACCCACGGGTCGGACCTCTACCTCTGGGTCTCTGAGTAGCACTCGTAGAAGGTGCACTCATGGAAGGGCCAACAGTAGCAGCGGCAGATGTGGATGGGGCAACAGCAGCAGCGGCAGATGTAGATGGGACCGGTACCATTCGCTGCTCATTTTCCTCATCCTCACGACAAAATAAATCGAACTCTGCATCAGCCATGTCCTGATCAGCCATGCCTGCAAGGATTGAAATACAATTTGAATTAAATTAAGCATTTCATAATGGTCATAAACAAGCAATAAATAAAAGAGTGGTAATTTCATATAAATTTTTATAGTAATAACTTACATACACCATTATCTCTCAACCCACATTCCCTCGTTATGGTCTGATCGTATATACTCACGATGACCTGTGACCTCAGCCTCTTCCAATGAAATAGGAACAGTTGGAGGTTCATCTTCTGCATCATACTCATCCTCATCAACCACACCATCCACACCAACTATTCCTCTTCTCCCTTTAAGCACAACAGACCATCTAGGATTACAGGGATCAGTTACATAAAATATCTGCTTAACCTTCGTCCCAACAACGAATGGCTCAACCGTGGGAGTAGCTCTAGACAGATCAACCAGTTTCATACCATGCTCCTCCTCACGGTAGCCATGAATGTTGTTAACCCAGTTACAGCGGAAAACACACATTTCGTAGCTGTTGTAGTCCAATACCCAGATGTCTTGTATAACACCGAAATATGATTGTTGTACTGAGACAGGACTAAGACCCACGACACCGACGTCATATAAGTTTTGATAAGCTTCAAGCTCTACACCACTGTTTTGATTCGTTGACTTCTGATCCTGACGTTCTGTGAAAAAGGTGAATCCGTTGACATCGTACCCCTCATAAGAAATTACATCCAGATTTGGTCCAAATGCAACTACTTTAATCAGTTCAGGCACATTCGTGGACTGATCGGACAACACTCTCTCTTTGAACCATCGGACAAATGTCCTATTCTGCTCATTTTGTAGTCTGACGTCACTCATGTTTGGATATTGTGCTCTTAAAACACACAAGTGTTCATCAAAGTATGGTTCAACATCTTCAAGATGACTTAGCACAACTAAATGAGCTTTGTTAAGAGTGTCTATGTCAATTCTTTTCAGTTTCCTTCCAACCGTGCCAACACCCTTCAATCTGCCCTCGTGTCTAGAACGTGGAAGTCCAATGGTATCGACACCTTCTAGGTAATTGGTGCAGAAGTCTACAACTTCCTCTGTGATAGTGCCCTCTATAATACTACCCTCTGGGTGACGACGGTTCTTCATTTTCTTCTTCAGGACACCCATGTACCTTTCGAACGGATACATGTAGCGAAGGTACAAAGGACCACACATCAGAATCTCTCTTACAAGATGCACGAGGAGATGTATCATTATGTCGAAGAACGATGGAGGAAAATACATCTCCAGCTGGCACATTGTCACAATAAGATCCTTTTGTAATTTAGACAGAGTGTCCACATCAAGAACCTTAGACGAAATGGATTTGAGGAAGACACTGACGTTTGTGATTGTGTGTCTGACAGCATCCGGCAAGATCCCACGTAGTGCAATTGGCAAAAATTCTTGAAGTAGGACATGATAATCGTGAGATTTCATTCCTACTAATTTGAAATCTGTCATGGACACTAGGTTTCTTATGTTTGAGGAGTAACCTGATGGCACCTTGATGTTGTAAAGGGTACTGCATAGACTATGTTTCTCTTCTTTAGACAGAGTGTGACAGGCAGGAGGCAAGAATGTGCGTTTTCCACGTTCTTGCGGGCCAAGCTCTGTGCGTATGCCCAACTCAATTAAATCTTTTCTTCCTTTCAAATGATCCTTTGTCTTTCCTTTTATGTTCAAAAGGGTGCTAGTGAACTTTCACCCACGTTCTTCTCGACATGCATCCCATCGATACAATGTCTAACCTCCAGATGCTGCCAGTACTGTAGTTCCCAAAATATTGATTTCTTTTTCCAGACACTTTTTTCACCACTTTTGGTTGGCGGCCCGAAGTTGTTCACAATATTATCCAACTTTTTGTAAATCTCTGTACCTGTCAAAGGCTGGCGCGCCATGCTGTGATCAGTTTTCCCATCGAACTCTTTCGCCATCTTTCGATACTTATGTCCTTTTGGAAGCATTTTTCGGTGGCCCATATACACGGTTTTCCCACTATGTTTCAAGCGAATGCTACAAGTGTTTTCACCACAAATCGGACACGCCAACGCCCCCTTGATTGAATAGCCTGAAAGATTACCATAGGCGGGGAAATCATTGATTGTGCAGTACAACATAGCACGCAAATTGAAGTCCTCTTTACTGAATGAGTCGTAAACCGTAGCCCCTTCATTCCACAAGAGTTGTAGATCCTCTATCAAAGGTTGTAGGAATACGTCAATTTTGTTGCCCGGTTGCTTTGGACCAGATATTAACAAAGACAACAAGATGTGTCTTGGTTTCATGCATAACCACGGCGGTAGATTGTAAATAACCAAAAGCACAGGCCAGGTACTGTGTATGCTACTCAAAGTACCGTAAGGGTTCATCCCATCCGTGCACAAGCCTAGCCTTAGGTTTCTCGGTTCGTTACCAAACTCAGGAAATTTTACGTCTATGTTTCTCCACTGTGGTGCATCAGCGGGATGTCTCAATCTGCCATCATTTTTCCTGTGAACTGAATGCCACCGAAGATTCTCTGCGTCTTTCTCAATGGAGAACAAACGTCTGAACCTTGGAATGATGGGCAGGTACCACAATACCTTAGCTGGTGAACCTTTCTTACTACCGCTGATGTGAGTTTGTTGTTTCTTATACCGTGACGCTCCACATGCTGAACAGCTTTCAGCAAATTCATCCGATTTCCAAAACAGCATGCAACCATTTGGACAAGCATGAATTTTCTGGTACCCCATACCCATTGGGCACATCATTTTTTTGGCTGAGTACGTAGTCGTTGGTAAAACGTTGTCCACCGGAAGAACGTATTTCAATAGTTCCAGGAGGTCAGTGAAACTTACGTCGCTCCAGCCATGTTTCGCTTTCAAGTTGAATAGCTTGAGGACGACACTCAACTTGCTTAACTTTGTAGGGTCACACCCGGGGTACAACGGTGTTTTGGATGAATCCAACAAATTTTCATGCTTGTCTGGCGTGTTAGAGTAATGTCGTTCCACATCTTCAAGCATAGTCTCAATGTCATCATCCCAGAAATCTGGCACAACGTTCGCTGTAACGTCTTCTGGATCACCAGCAACTGTATCATCTCCAAGTTCTGTTTCTGTGTTTGCCTGACCATTATCCCCTTCGTCAGGCTTAATAACATCGAACGCACTCTGACCATGCCATCGGATTATGTCTTGGAAATCTTTTGTAAAACCGCGGCGGATCAGATGTTCCTTAATTGTTTCAACGCCGCGATATCTCAGATTGTTTTGGCAGTCGATACACGGACAAAATATGTATCCCTTGTCTGTAGGTTTCAGATTGTTCGCCAACACCGTGCATAACTTATCAACTCCTTCTAAAAACTTGTCGTCCAAATTTCCGCTGTAAATCCACGAACGTTCCATCTCCTTCTAGCTATTTATATGAAGGCAGCCATTTCATACCGTCACCCGTGCAGAGTCTTTACACTTTTGTATCTTATCAACCTAAATCCATCCATGAGTATTAAATCCCACCGGTGAACGTGTTTTTAATATGTAATTTATTGAAAATTTCGGCAGCATCTCCCTACAGTTCTTCAAATGCACGATATTATGATATTAATCAATAATATATGCATTCGAAGAACAATAAAGAGATACTGCTGAAATAATCAATAAAGTACATATTAAAAGCACATTCACACCCTAGGTGTGTGATTTAACAATCGTGGACAGTCCCGACAGGGACTGCCGAAGATATACCTCTATTAGGTATATCTTGGGCGGATAACTATGTTTGGTAGTTTGTCAAATATTATATGTATATATAAATCTTACCTCTGGTAGACGATTAGCCGATGCTAAGACGGTTGAGGTCGGAAGCCTAAATAAAGTCGTAGTCCTGATGCATAAATGAAAAACGACAACATTAGAATTCATCAAAAAATCAAGGTTAAATGCTAGCTAAACCGCGGAAAAAAATCGACAGCATCTCCCCTATATTTCTAACGTCTCCAAATCAGTTTTATCAAAGTCAAATTCGCACGCACCATCTAGAACTGGTAACATACATAAACTTATCTTCACTGATGTATTTAGTTTACAGAAACAGAAAAACGACAACATCTTTCTGTTGCCTCTACTGAACAGATTCACACAGAACTCAAACAGAAATAGAAACTGAAAGAAAAGAAACAGACAGACAGAGACTGGTGTATGACTCCTCTCTGTTTGTTCACGTGTTTGAATTCTCAAACCTTTCTAAACTGTCGATCCTGTCAATTTGGTGTGTTATAAAGTTTCTAACTCAACTAAACCCAAGGCAACTTTGTTACAGATGCAGAATTAGTCAGAACCTGATCTGATACGAAACTGAAGCTGAAATCCAAACTGAAATCAAAACAGAAACTGAGTTGTGTTCTTGCTTTCTTCCCTGTCTGTTTTTTTTCCTTTCAACTGATTATACTTCTCCTAACTCCTTACCCAGTTACTTAAATATTCCATTAAGCTTTTAAATCCAGACCAAAACTCAAACAACTTGTTACAGTTCTGTTCCATTCATGAAACTGAGATATGCTACAGTTCTGTACCATTCATTTTTCAGGAATCGGTAATATACTTGAACTTACTTTCTTTCCTGTGGCAGTTTTAAGTAGTAGCATTTTTAAAACTACACTATTATGTATTAATTGTAATACTAAATGCTAAGAACAAATAAATACAGCAGTTTACAGATTGGTTTGCAAAGTTACCGTAACTAAGCACCGAAGTGGGCAAGTAGTGTAGAAATCAGCCCACGAACTAGGTCGCAATTAACTGTGAATCTGGGCACAAATATATGAACAAGGTTAGAACATTTGCCATTACACTCTCAGGATTCGATACAAACGAGGTTAGAACTTGCAATCGAAATGCATGTATATGAACAAAGTTAGAAAAAAACGACAATCAATCGCGATCGCATACCCAATACGCGATAGAGACGTCGACGGTGAGACCAGTGGTAGATGGGTGGTGACCGGCGGCGATGGGAGTGACAAAGGTGGTGGGAGCGACGGCGGCGATGGCCGTTAGCAAGGTGACGGGAGAGAGGAGGCAATTTCAGTGAGGAAGATAGCGCGAAAGAGAAGAAGAGTTACTGTGAGTAGAGTGTGCAGAGTGTAGGCAAATGTTTAAATGGACTTTAGATTACGGTTTACATGTAAACCGTAAACTAAAGTCACACTTTACATGACGGTTCTCACAAAAACCGTAATCTAAAGTGTAACGAAATTAAAAAAAAAAGCGCGATAATTATTTGGCATATGTTGGGTTTCAAACATAGGTAACACATTAATATAAAGTTTTTATTAATCTAAAATACACTGTAAAACGACGTCGTTAAATGTAATCTAAAGTGTAACGAAATTAAAAAAATAGCGCGATAATTATTTGCCATATGTTGGGTTTCAAACATAGGTAACACATTAATATAAAGTTTTTATTAATCTAAAATACACTGCTAAAACGACGTCGTTAACTGTAATTTAGATTACGCGCGGAGTCGAATAAATCAAATAATACGGGAAATTTTTTTCGTCAGGTCAAAACGACGTCGTTGACGAGGTTGGCGCGCCTTTTTTAGGAGGGACTTTAGATGACGGTTTTTAGTAAAACCGTAATCTAAAGTCCGTTGACCGTAAAGCGCGCGTCAACACGGGACTTTAGATTACGGTTTTACTAAAAACCGTCATCTAAAGTCCCTCCTAAAAAAGGCGCGCCAACCTCCGATCGATTATTGATTACGGGTTAATCAATCATCGTCGCTAATAAATTCCGGCCTTCCTATTAATCACGGTGTCTGTTTAAACCGTGATTAAACCACCGTCATTAAAGCCTCGCGTTCCACTAGTGTTCATGTACATACGAACCGTCCTTAGGACGTTATAAATATTTCATATGTTACTACATAGATAGTTAGACTTTACAATACGCCTTCTGAGTACAAAACCGTCATACCAGCTAGATGTCTCGAAGAGGAGGAAGTGGAGGAGCTGGTCCCTCGGGAGGCTATGGACCCGACGCTGTCACCCCGGAGGTCATAGCGCAGATTGTGACAGCTGCATTGGCCCAGCAGCAGGCACAGATCCCACAGCCACCACCACCACCACCGAATGGTCCCCGGGAGTTCAACTGGCTGAAGGCGGTTAACGACCTTCGTCCTCCCATCTATGAAGGCCAACCAGAACCGAAGACTTAAGAGAAATACATAGACGAGATGCAGAAGGCCTTCACCTCTCTGCATGTTCCAGTGAATCGCCATGTGGACATAGCGGCCTACTTTCTTCAGGGACCCGCACATCGATGGTGGCAGACTGCTAGAGCCGAGCTGACGGCCCAGGCGAACTTTGACTTCCAGGCATTTCTAGTGGCCCTGAGAGCTAAATTTTATCCATCCTATCTACAGAAGAGGATGAGGAGTGAGCTCGAGCAGCTGAAGCAAGGGAGTCTTTTTGTTGCTGAATACTACAATAAGTTTGTGGAGCTACTTGCTGTTATTGGAGAGGGAGCTTACGCCCCAAGATATCTGGTGGACAAATTCCATACTGGCTTGAACTTCAAGATCATGACCATGATCGGTTCCACCAGATAGATGACCCTACAGGTATGGAATATGATTTAAAATTTCTGGTACACAAAGGTTTCCCCACTAACACATCTTGCAACGACAGGAACTAGCTGATGATGCGAACGATTGTGAGACCACCATTGCCTATCAGGATTCTATGCTAGGCAAGAGGAGGAATGACAATGGAGGGGAAATGGAAGGGACCCCTCAGACCCAGGAAAGGAGGGGAAAGTTTTCAAGGGAGGGAACGAGAAGGCCATCGTCCCTTCTAACGCTAATGTTAAGCCTCTCCGCTATGAATCACCCAGGGGTGATAAAAGTTAGAATCTATAATATGATTACATTTATGCTATCACGTCACTAACCTTGCACTGAAACAGGAAACATACCGGTAAGAAGGTACTTCTGCAAGTGGTGCAAGAAGGACCACCCGGGCAAGGATTGTAAAGAAAATCTGGTGGAATGCAACTACTGTGGTAAGAAAGGGCATAGGGGATTCGAATGCCACAAGAACCCGAAATCTTGGAACTACAAGCCCGCCACCGGGACCATTGCTAGAGCCCCAGCTGCTACTACTACTGGAGGAGGTCAAGGTGGCACAGGAGGTGCTGGACCATCTACCAGTCGCCCTGCCCAGAGTCATCCACAGAGGTCGGGACAGAACTACCCCCAGAGGCCGGGCAAGGCACCAGTCCTTAACATGGTGGACCGCGTCGAGGCAGCAAGTGATGACCCGAGTTCACCTGGTGAGGACTATTTTCCTCATGAAGAGGCCTAGACCTTATTTCTTTACATTCAGTTGTCTAGTTTTTCGTTGTCAATGTAAAAGGGATGAACTATAACCCCTTCATTTTGATTCGTTTCGAACCTTTCTTCCAGTTGTGAACCTTGACTTATTTATTTAATGGCAATTGTTCTTCAGCTTTCGATATTTGCTTTCATTTTGCCTATACCACACCAACATCCCTTTTGAAGCCAAACCACACCACCAGAGAAGTGTGAGGTCGAGCCCGGGATGATCTTACTACGAGAGTACCTGACCCCGGCCGTCCAGTATGCATTGATCCTCAAGATCAGGGAGTTAGGTGTGAAGGAAGGAAATTTTTACACCCTACCTTCAAGAAGTTCAACCATGAAGGTGAAGATCATGTGCCTAGGTAAGAGTGGAACCACACCACAAGAGTTGAAGAAGTGGAGGTGCCACAATCCCGGAGGAATGCAGACCATCGTTAGAGCTGCAGTTAAGGCAGCACAAGAATTGGAGGATGAGCCCGTCCCAGACCTAACCTCAGATGTCTGCATCATCAATTTTTATGGAAAAGAAGGTAAGCTAGGGTTGCATCAAGATAAGGATGAATCCCTAGAATCCATAACCAAAGGAGTTCCAGTGGTTTCCATATTGGAGACGACGCGGAGTCCTATCGGTGACCAGAAGAGGATGGACCTTGCCACCAAGATCCTCCTGAAGTCAGGTGATGTACTGATCTTTGTGGGGCAGCTAGACTCATCTACCATGGAGTGAAGAAAATCAAGCCCAACACAGCCCCCACACCCATTATTAACCAGACTCACCTGAAACCTGGCCGATTAAACCTGACCGTTAGACAGATCTAGCCATGTACTTACAATTTCAGCTTTGTAATCATTAAACTGCTCATGAAGCTTTCAATAAGAATGGAAATTCTAAGAACTTATCTCTTCGTGTAGGAGCTGGAAATTTAGAGGTCAGGCTGAATGTGTTGGACCAGGCTCAAGCAAAGAGTAATGGAACGGTCCTCACAGGTATACCAATTAACCTTGAACAACTACTTTGGAAGAGTTACTAGAAACATTAAAACTTCACTCAACAATTGCAGGCACATTCCAAATTAAAGGAGTGGAGGCCACCGTCCTGTTTGATTCTGGAGCCTCCCACTCCTTCATATCCCAGCATTTCATACTAAGATAAATGCCCCCACAGAGGATATCCATGGTTGCTCAATTTTGTTGCCATCCAAGGAGTTGATCAAATGCAGTAAACAGTGCAAGAATCTTGCAGTCGTTATAAAGTGAGTGGTTAAACTGGTGTAAAATTAAAAAGAAAAGAAATTAAAACTCAAATTAACGTCGGGCTGCAAACAAATCCCGGTCGCAGTAGTATAGTGAAAATGTAAGCAACCGGATGTCGAACCGGTGGGACTAATGTACCTATAATAGTACCTAAGCGTGTCCCAAGAGGGGGGATTAATTGACTTGTAAAATAAATAAAAAGAAAGAAAAAATAACTAAGTTAACAGAATAATTAAATGGAACTCTGGGTCAGGTTAATATAACTGCATAAGTAAGCTATCTTACTGGTTTTAATAATTTGGCAAGGTTCCGTAATTATCTTATGGACTAAGTCATAGCCTCTAGAAACTCGTTCACCTGTAATGCAGGTTCTAATCAAGGTTCAAGCAAAAGCGCGAACGGCGAGGAGTATTGAGGAAAATTTGCAACTGAATACTAACTTATTAAACATAAACAAGTTTCCTCCAGTTTTACGTCTTAATTAACCTATCTATTATCACCGGTCTGATCAAAATAGACTAGGAAAGCAATTTAATAAACTCAGACATTTATTAAAAAGGTGCGAGATAACCTTTAAACGTAAAACACTGTATATAAATAAACCAGTAGAAATATTGCATAATTAATACAACACATAATAACTGTTCCCAGAGCGTACTGTAAACAGCCTAACATATTAAATAGAAAGACAGAGACAAGAGTATAGAAATCATCCGTAATCACTCGGCTCACTCTGTTATTTTGTATCCGTAGGGCTAGAGGTGGATTTGGTGGACTGTAAAATAAATATAAAATGGAGAAGGCGGGAGAAGAGAAATGAGATGGCGTGAGGTGAAGTGGAGTGGCGTGGATTGTAAGGGTGGTGGATGGTTTTTTATTTGACAGAAGCTCGGGGCTTTTATAGAAGAAAAGAAGAGGCAGCAGATAAGGAAACTGCGTGAGCAATTGATTGAGGCGGCAGATTGATTTCACTGATGCTCATTTATTGCAGGGGACAGACAGCTGAAACAGGCGTGAATTAAGGTAGGCGCAGACAGTGACAATGACTAGTGGGCGAGTGCAACAGTCGGTGAAGGTAAGTTGCAGACGACGCACGGGCGAAGAAGAAAACTGGTCGCGACTGATAATTAGTCACAAACGCCTCCTTGACCGCAGATAACAGGCGGTTGTATATTTGTCTGTCCGCCTCGTATTGAGGGACACCTTGTGTCTGTCGCCAGTTAATGGGCGGTGCCCTTCTTGTCGCCTGCTTAGGGGCGGTTGCCCCTGTCTCTCGTCCGCCACTTCTTGGGCGGTTGAAAGGTATACACGTCCGCTCGGTTGTAGCTTGTGGTGTGACTTAATCTCTTCTAACTTCGACCGGCTATAGCTTCTTCGTTGGACTCCGTTTTCTGAGCCGTTTGCGTCTATGTGTTCGTCTCTTAGTCACTTTAATTCCAGCTTGGTTTCCTCATGTTAAACCAATAAAATTTGTGAGATAATAATAAAAACATAAACTAGAGGAAAACTAACCGAAGCGGAGAAATGGCAAGAAAAGTGCTAATATTATATATGAAATACACCTAAAATCATGCTCATTGGACACTTATCACACCCCCCACACTTATCTTTTTGCTTGTCCTCACAAGCAAAATTACGTACCCAAGTAGGGAATGCTCAATACTAACAAATTTATTATGAAGGGTAGGATAAACATGATCTTTTAAACTTATTGAGGAGTGTGAAAATTAACTGGGGCATAGGTGTGCTCAGGGTGAAAATAAAATATAGAGTTTCGGGTATGATCTAAGGTACTTCAATTTTCTTTTGTGTGACTCTGAGAACTTTTACCATGGCCAACTTCTCTCAAGAATGGGCTTGAGAAGAAAAAAAAAGAAAAATAGATTTATGCAGTTGTTTCACTTTTGCATAAGAGAGGAGAAATGTAGGTATAACGCCTTTGTATTTAAGAAACACTCAACTCTCTTTGTTGGTTACCAATGGGTCTCGCAAGTCCCTTATTTTTGTATTCTTTTTTTTTTGTGTTTAACAGAAAAGCACCCCTTAGCAATCCCTAAGAGAGAGAAAAACAGAAAGAAACCTGAGCAATTAAATCACCATTTGCAGATTATTTGGTCACACCGCATATAAAATGCTCCTCAAAATAATCAAAATTTTAAAATTTGTACCATTTATCCTACAATTCATAACAATATTATCTTAAAGAGAACAACCCCATATAAGGGTCATAATATTTGAATTGGACAAACGCATGATAAGGAGAGAGATTAAACATTAAGCACAAAATGTCACCGAAAAGGGCACACTCCCCACACTTAATTGAACAATGTCCTCATTGTTCACAGAAAACAAGAAGGTTTCAGAAGACCTTGTCGGTAAGTAGATAAAATAGAGATAACACAAAGATCACAAAATAACATTTAGCACATAAACCGTCCCTGCCAGTTTTTATTTAAATAAAAGCATAATTTAAAGAAACTGGTACTCCCCTGATTTTATTTTTGCTTGCGTTATAGGAGTTCCCCCACACTTGAGCTTCAGCCTCAGGTAGCGTAGCTTGGTGCGGTGTCACATGGAGGTGCACCTGCTAAGGACCATAGAAGCATCATACTAAAAAATGGGGTTAAAAGTTAGCAAAAATAAAATTTAAGAGAACTGAAAATTAAAACAGCATAAAAGCAATAAAATAAAAGTACACCCGGGTTGCCTCCCGGGAAGCTGCCCTTCTTTAGTCTTTGGCTAGACGCCTGCTTGTTATCCTGGATCAAAAAAAACGTTACCGGCATATAAAATAAGGAAAATAAACTCCACAAAATCTGGTGTTTGAGGAGGTATTTCGGGAACGTAGTTCTAATAGAAGACCTGGTGGTGCTGATTTTTCTTCCTCAAACTTGGAGGACATAAACATCCTCCTCTGTAGGTGAGGTGGTAGAAAAAACGCTGATTACTATCATCTTCAAAGAAAGTTAATTCTCGAAGGTGATAGTGGCGTTTTGTTTGGA
>CM041778.1:110675017-110867380 GCA_023374045.1 Limonium bicolor
GGGCCGGAGGTCATGCCGACTTAACTTGAGTATGAGTAAGTAAGTAAGAATGAGTAAGTAAGTAAATGAAAGTAAGTAAGTAAAGTAAGAGTAAGTAACGTGTATGAGTAAAAGAGTAATAAGCATTCCGATTAACCCGGATGCGTAATTTGGCTAACACGATGAAGGCAAGTCAGTGTGTGCTTTGTATTGCTACCTTGAATTGTGTAATGTATTGTATAGCATGTATGTTTATGCAAAGCATGTATGTATGCTAAAATGAACCGCATGCCTATCTGACTTAATAGTCGGCGTGCCCTAGCTAGCACGCGGTATATGCGGAGTTCATGCGCAGCTTTTGCTGAGCCCCTTGGGGCAATGTTTTTAATATGAATGCAGGTACTCGAGAAGGATGAGGATGTTGAAGACCTAGTTATATTTCTTTTGTCTTTCTTTGGATTGAAACATGAATTATGAATGGTGTACTAGTAGTACACGGCTGTAGCTTTTGGTAGCCGGTGTACCATGGGTAACCTTTTTGGATATTGATAGGATGGAGATTGGGTATAGATGAGTAGTTGGTAGAAACTCATTTTTGGTTAACTTGAAAGGTTGTAAATGAATATACGTCGAATACTCGGTAATCCATTAATGTAGGCGAATGGTATTTTTGTATTCAGTAAGTAATGTTTAAGTAGCTCGGTATACTATGATCATCAGACCGTGATTGTAAGTAAGGTAAGCCTAGCTAGCCATATGGGCGGTTAGCGGCGTTGTATCCCGCCGTAGTAAGTAGTAGTCTCCGCACGAACTGATAGGATTAACAGGACGATTGGACGTAAGCATAAGATTAACGGTAAGGGTGTTATAAAAAGTGGTATCAGAGCGTAGTTACGCTCTGATGTCCATTAGTTACCGAGCATAGGGATTACCGAGTTAGGATTTCAACCGTCTTAAGACGGATACTTAGAAACCTAATTAGGAACTACCGTTGTGAACAACGGATACCCTTGACGTTCTTGGAACAATACCTTGCTTCAATTCCAAGACCATTGAGTCATATCTTGAGAAGCCTAATGTAAATGCTAAATGTTTAGATGTCAGGACGAGGCCGAGGCCGAGCTAGAGGCGAAGCCTCTGAAGGACCTGGCGCGCGGACGATAGCTGAGATCGTCGCCGCCAGTAGCGAGTAGCGCAGATGCTACCGCAAGTGATAAATGCTATGCAACAAACCAGCAAAACCAACAAACACAAGCGGGGCCAATCCCTCCCCCGCCACCCAGAGAAGCCAACTGGGTAAAAGCTGTAGCGGAACTCCGCCCTCCTTGCTTTAGGTGCGAGAGTGATCCGGCTAGCTGGAAGCCTATCTCCGAGATGGAGACGGCGTTTGAAACCCTCGAAGCTCCTGCTGGAGTTCGAGTTAGAGTTGCAGCTTACTATCTAAAGATGCAGCCATGGACTGGTGGAAACTAGTCAAGTACGAGCATGAATGACCCAACTTTCGATTGGGAGTCTTTCGCATCACTCCTCCGATCCCAAATACTACCGGAGCACGTGAAACCCAAGAAAAGGCTAGAGCTGGATGCCTTGAAAATGACAGACAAGATGTCTGTGGATGAGTATTACCGCACCTTCACTTCCATCTTCCGTCTTCTACCCGATCTAGGATACACCGGCCAGGTGTGTCGATCGCTTCTATGCGGTCTGAGCCATCGCCTGCGGTACGGTATGGGCTATACACGATTTACCTCCCTTCAGGTAAATCGGTTTAAACCCTTAGACCATTTCAATTCCTTAAATTCTTGAATTTCTTAAATATCTTCCTTATCCTTTCTTAAATGAGAATCCCAGCTAATACCTGAAACTTCAGTAGTGTTATCACGGCTTCTCGCGTCGAAATCACTTGCCAGTTACGGATGAAGAAACCGCGCTGAGCGCAAGGCAAACAACAAGAATAAGTGCTGAGGAGCAGAACCAAGGAAAAGTTGGAAAAAGAAGAAGGGGAACTTCTTTCAGCAATCCCAAAAGAAATTCCCAAGTGAGAGCAGTGCCCATGCTGAGCAGGCACACCGTTTGAACTTCTTCAACTAAGTTCTTCTGCACAGTGGTAGCGAAGCCACTGAGGATCATACCCACCTAAGGTTCTGGCTCCGGTTTCACCAAAACCTTCTCCGACGGCCGCACCTATGTGCAGAAATGCAACCAAGACCATCCCGGCAAGGACTGCTACGGGAGAGAAATCAAATGCTACAATGCCAGAAACCGGGTCATACAGCCATAGATGCCCAGAGAATGCCAAGCCGAAAGGGAACTTCCAAAGCTACAAGCAGAGGAAGGCAAGGAGGTTGCATCTGCGATGCCACCAACCCAGCAGGCACCACAGGGACAGGGATCCCGGGGACCTCAGGGGTGCACCTCAGAGGCAGCCTGTCTGCATGTGATTGACCGTGACGGGTCTGGTGCTAAGTCTAGCCCAGTAATCATCCGAACCTTTAATCCTTGAAGTAGCATGACTAAGTAGTAGAGTAACTGTTTGAATGAATGCATGATTAATGAATTGGAATGTGTATTGAGCATGAATGAAGTAGTTTGCAACTAGTACTCACCGTAGATGAAATTTGTAACCATAGGAAGCTTTAGTATCTGTTATCCGATTCCGGTAAACCTGAATCAGAAGAGATCGACATCATTAACCATTACTACACCAACGAATAGTGTCAGGTCATCCGACCAGGTATGATCTTATTAAGGGGATACTTGACACCCGAAGCCCAAATCTCAATCATCCGACGATATATACGAGCTAGGAACGGGTCAAGGTGGATTTTATATACCCGAATTCCCCGGTGGAGCGAAGATGAAGCTGAAAATGATGTGCTTGGGAAAGGATTGGAATCCTTATACCGAGACATACCAAGAGACATGGAAGCAAGATGGAGCGACGCCACCGACAATACCACAAGAATTTCAGACACTTGTCACACAAGCAGTAGAACTTGCACAATAATGCGAACAGAACCGATTCCCACACTTGAAGCGGGACCTCTGTATCGTCACTTCTATAGAAAGAAGGACGACTTGGGTTACACCAAGACAAGGACGAGACAACGGAATCTCTTGAACAAGGAGTGCCCGTAGTGTCTTGGTCCATTGGTGATGACGCCGTATTATGTATAGCGAGCAGAAGCGGGTGGACCTCGCACAGAAATTAGAAGATCAGGAGATGTCCTAATCATGGTGGGAAACTCTAGGATGCTGTATCACGGGATCAACAAGATCAAGTTGAATACGGCACCACCGGCAATAATCAATGCCACACACATGAAACTAGGACGCCTGAACACTTACCTTTAGAAAGTATTAAATTCATAGTATCATGTATGTATTAGTAACGTGTATTAGAGACACGATATGTATGATGGTTGGTTTATCAATAAAGAGCAGTTTGATTTAAATTCCACTTGTGTCCACCATCAATACTTATGAATTGTGACTTCAATGGTTGTGGACTCGGTACCGAAGGTAGCCTGAGTATCCTCACCGAAGCACAAGCTGGCAGAAGCGGCACCATCTTAACGGGAACCTTCCCAGTGAACGGAATTGAAGCCAATGTGTTATTCGACTCCGGCGCCTCTCACACCTTCGTGTCACCATCTTTTGTGAAGAGGTTGAAGCTAGGTGCGGATGAGCTACCAAACTTCTTGGTTACTCTCCCATCGAAGGAGCGAGTAAAGTGCACCAAACACTACCAAGCAGCCACGATTGAAATCAAAGGCGAATCGTTTCCCATTTCCTTCATCGAATTCAATGGATTGGGATTCGACTTAATCATCAGAATGAATTGGTTGGAGCGGCACAAGGGTAGAATCCTCTGCGCCGAGCATCGATTGCTGCTCAAGAGTCCTTCTGGGGTTACCGTATCTTACCGCCAGAGACCGAGAGAGCCTTCGACCACACTCATATCTGCTATGGCTATGTACCGGGAGCTCAGAAAGGGCCATGAAGTGTATCTATGTTATGTACAAGACCTGGAGAGAGATCCAGAGTTCAATGATGAAGTACCGATTGTATCCGAATTCCCTGATGTATTCCCTAAGGAGCTACCCGGCATGCCACCTCAGAGCAGTAGAATTTGAAATTGACCTTTTGCCAGGTACTGGTCCATCGCTAGGGCACCGTACCGTATGGCACCTGCAGAAATGACAGAGTTGAAAGAACAATTACGTGATCTACTCGACAAAGGGTTTATACGCCCGAGCGTATCACCCTGGGGAGCACCGGTCCTCTTTGTGATGAAGAAGGACGGCAGCCTCCGACTTTGTATTGACTACCGCGAGCTGAATGCGGTTACAGTCAAGAATAAATACCCATTGCCACTCATCGACGACCTGTTGATCAGTTGAAAGGAGAGCATCAGTCTTCTCCAAGATTGACCTCCGTTCTGGGTATCATCAGATTGCTATCAAAGAGCAAGACATCGAGAAAACAGCATTCCGTACCAGATATGGCCACTACGAATTCACCGTCATGCCATTCGGTTTGTCACAAACGCACCGGCAAAATTCATGGACCTCATGAATCGTCTATTCAGTGAGCAGTTGGACACTTCGGTTGTTGTCTTCATCGACGACATCCTTGTATACTCGAAATCAGCAGAGGAACATGAAATTCACTTAAGGAAAGTGCTTGAGACACTGCGCGAGAACCAGTTGTATGCGAAGTTCTCCAATGCGAGTTCTGGCTAGATCAGGTATCATTCCTTGGACATGTCATCTCGAGCGCAGGTATCTCAGTTGACCCTTCTAAGATAGAAGTTGTACGATTGTGGCCTAGACCTAAGACTTTACCGACATTCGGAGCTTTCTTGGTCTAGCCGGTTACTACCGGAGATTCGTAAAGGACTTCTCGAAAATCGCTAAGCCCATGACTACATTGATGAAGAAAGATGCACCGTTTGTATAGACAGACGAGTACGAATTATCATTTTAGAGCCTAAAAGACTCATTGACCTCAGCGCCCATCCTTACTCTTCCAGAGGGCACAGAGGGATTTGAGGTATATTGCGACGCATCGGGCAAAGGAATGGGATGCGTACTCATGCAGCATGGTAAGGTTGTAGCTTTGCCTCCCGTCAGCTGAAAAAGCATGAGGAGAATTACCCGACATGACTTAAATTAGGAGCCATTGTCTTCGCCTTGAAGATATGGCGACACTATCTCTATGGGGTAAGCATTACCATCTACTCCGACCACAAGAGCTTACAGTATGTATTCACGCAGAAAGAACTGAATTTGAGACAGAGAAGATGGATGGAGTTTCTTTCAGACTACGACATCGACCTACAGTATAAGGAAGGGAAGGCAAACATTGTAGCCGACGCCTTGAGCCGTCGAGCACACTCGCTCCATTCGCTACTCCCTTCTTCTAGCTTGGTTGACGAGGTGCGAGACGCTCAATTGAGTGACCCTTACCTAACCGAAATCAGACAAAAGATCGAGAATGGTACATTTGAGAAGAAAAGTATGACTTCAAGCTACATGAAGATGGTTTGATTCGGTTGAATGGCAGGCTATGCGTCCCCCGAAGCAATGCTGAGCTAAGGGATCGCATCCTGCGAGAGTCACAGTTCCACATTGTCAGTCCATCCAGGAGCCTCCAGATGTACAAAGACATGAAGAGGTACTTCTGGTGGTCTGGAATGAAGTCGGATGTGATAGAATTTGTATTGAGATGCTTACTGCCAAAAAGTAAAATTTGAACATCGTAGACCGGGCGGAATGGTACAATCGATGCCAGTTCCGGAGTGGAAATTTCATGATATCTCCATGGATTTTGTTGTAGGACTCCCACCTGCTAGGGGAGGACTCAACATGATCTGGGTTGTAGTCGATCGCCTCACCAAGGTTGCCAGATTCATACCGATGAAGGACACTTGGAAGGTAGTGAAGCTCGCAGAGCTGTTCGACAGGGAGATTATCAGACACCAGGGAGTCCAAAACAATTGTATCTTACCGCAACACCAGATTTCTTTTGAGATACTGGAGAGCTACACGGGAAGCGCTGGGTACAGAATTGAAGTGAGTACCACCTTCCATCCTCAGACCGATGGTGAGACAGAAAGGACCATCCAGACACTAGAGGACATGCTTAGGGCATGTGCCTTAGACTTTCAGGGGAGTGGTTAGACAAGCTTCATCTTATCGAGTTTTCGTATAATAAGCTATCATCCCTCGATTAAGATGTCGCCTTTCCAAGCCCTATACGGTAGACCTTGCCGTACTCCCTTGTGTTGGGATGAGTCGAGTGAAGCGGTCATCATAGGACCGAAGTATCTTGAACAAGTCCAAGCTGAAGTTCAGCAGATTCGAGCAAATATGAAGGCAGCCCAAGATAGACAAAAATCCTATGCGGATGTGTGACGACGCGACCTTGAGTTCGCCGTGGGCGACCAAGTGTTCTTGCGTGTTTCACCTATGAAGGGTGTCTTCCGATTTGGCCAGAAGGGCAAGCTGAGCCCAAAGTTGTAGGGCCGTATGCTATCACCGAGAGAATTGGAGCGGTAGCCTACGGTTAGCATTACCTGAGGACTTGGGACGTGTCCATGATGTATTTCATGTGTCACAACTCAAGAAGTATATTGCTGATCCTTCTCATGTCCTAGAGCCCTAGAGACTTTCCATTGAACCGACTATGCGTTATGTTGAAACCCCCGTGAGAATCCTTAATAGGAAGACCAGAGACACTCGCCATAAGTCTATACGAATGGTGAAGGTCCTATGGTCAAACCACGATGTCGAAGAAGCGACATGGGATTGGAGGATGCCATGAAGGCTAAGTACCCACAATTGCTCATAGACTAGAGAGTCTAGTATTTAGTAGTACGGGTAGGGTCGTACCCGGGGTAGAGCCCTTTTGCTTTTGCATTGCTTCGGGGTGAGCATTGCATAGTTTGTAGGTGTTGTAATAGATTTTTGGTATGGCACATGTAGTGCAAGTGAATTTGGTATGTGTATGTATGTATGTGTAATGTGTAGTGTATGGATATGTACGTACGATGTATGTTGTATTATGTAATGTGTAATGTGAATTGTAACGATGTATTGTGTGATGGTATGTATGGAAATGTGGATGGTGTATATGAATAGTGTATGATGCTTGAATGGTGTACGCTTGCAATGTGGAGTGAATTAAACACCTCATAGGTGGTAGTAAGATGCATTATGGCAATTGGTTTGCCTAATGAGTAGAATTAATAAACTATTAAACCTTGATCAACTTTGAGGGCAAAGTTTCTTAAGGGGGGTAGATTAAAATACCCCGTAATTAAAAATAGTGATAATTAGGCTAATAAATAATTTAGAAGCTTAATTAAGTGTAAATAATTATAAGGGAACAAATCCCGAAGAAAACGGATCCTTAAAACGGATTTAAACGCTAGCGAACCTTAAAGCGCGTTTTTCGAGGTAATCTGGAAAACGTGACTTAAGCGGGTCAAATAGACTCGTAACAATTTTGTTCAACTAAATAATCATTAATAAACATTGGTGAAGCTTTAGAACCAATAAATCAATAAAACAAGGAATTAGTAAAAACTGTCAAAAACGGGAAGTTGTGGGGTAGAAACATAAATAACCAAAACTTATGTGTCCACTTTTAAAATAAATGTAGAGTTTGTGTGTGTGGGCTGTGTCAGCCGATGGGCCCCCCTCTCACACTCCCTCACACTCTCTTCTTATACACAAAACACAAAAACAATTAAAAGTAATAAAGTAACCCCACCCTCACTTTACCACTCTCTCTCCTCTATTCTATTCTCTTCACTCACGTACACACTCACCTCCTCCTCTCTAATTTCTTCCTCCTTCAGCCGATAACAATGGAGAATTGAGCTCCCTCACAAAAACCTCTACTTCTCTCCTCTGTTACTCCCTTAAAACCTTCTCCAAAAATTACAAAAATTACACCATTGTCTTCCTCTCATCAGAGGAACACTTCTATCTTTTCAAAATCCGAAAAGGGCAACTTTCATCTCCATGGGTATGGAGCATTTGGAGCTTCAAGACTACCACTAGAACCACCTTCTTCTCCTTGTTACATTGAGGTAAAAATATTCTTTAAAACTCCATCTTTTTCTAGCCCTTGAGGGCAAAACGAAATTTGGGAACTAAACCCTTGTTGTCCTTTGTACTCTAGCCGATTTTGGCCTTGTTGGTGGAGTTGGAATCCTGTTCTTGAGCCACTCCAAACACTACTTACACCCTTGGAAGGTAATATATTTTCTAAACCCTAAAACTTACAATAAAAGCTTGAAGAATGGTTAAGGGTTAGTGTATTAAAATGGTGTGTGCATGGGATGTAATGGTAGATGTTGAGGTGCTATAACCGATAGAGAGAGAGAGAGAGAGAAGAAGAAGAAGAAGGAAGAAGCAGAAGAAGAAAGAAAACTAGAAGAAGAAACAAGGTAAGAATACTCATTTGTGTAGCCTTGTATATATATGTGTAACAGATTTTAAAAGAGTGAAGTTTGTATTGTAAAATAGTAATGAACAATAATGTAATGTGGAAGGAGAATTTAATTGTATTGAAGCTTTGAAAACAATTAAAACTGTCACAACATAGTTGGGAATTGAATGTAGTGTGCAGGAATTTTTAAGAGTGTTTTAGTGTTGATATGGGTTGTATAAGAGTTGTGATTGCTGTTGTGTATTAACAGGTGGGATGGATGAAAATGTGTGTGGAAACAATGTGGTGAGAGTATAAAAATATAGGGGAGGTTATGTCAAAATTACTTAGGATTAGAACCCTTAGTGAATTAGAAACTAGGTGACTAAGGTGGGGTTGTAACAGATTTATTAAGGCAATTGGTGGGTAAGTTGGGAGAGATAGTTAATGTGTTGTAATGCATTAGGAGTGTTATAAATGACATTATAAGAGGGAGCTAAAGATGAAGAAGGTGAGAGTTAAAATCTGTAGCAAAAGGCAATTTAGAAAAATAGTGTAATGCTGAAATGAGAACTTAAGGAATAGGTGAGTAAATTAGTATAAGAGGGTGTAATAGATTAGCAAAGGATTTAAACATGTTTAGGTGACTAATTAGGTGCTAAAATATGTGGGATTAAGTGTAGGAACAATGGGTAATTAATTGGGCAAGATTTGGTTTGTAACAGATTAAGAAAACTGTAAAATCTGTAAAACTGGTAGCAGGGTCCGGGACTTAAGTCTTGGATTAAGTCCCGGATCGGTAGGATAAAAAGGGCCGAGAGTTACAGGAAGTGGTGGTCCGGGACTTAAGTCCCATACAAGGACCCGGACCACCCCTGTAAAACACCCAAGAGTTTTGCAATGTTAAGGTCCGGACTTACTTCTTGTAAGAGGACCCGGACCATAGTGTGAATTCGGGTCGAGAGTTACCAACCACTTGGGTCCGGGACTTGACCCTTGTACAAGGTCCCGGACCATGCCATTAAAAGTACCCGAGAGTTGGACCACATGTTGGTCCGGGACTTAAGACCTGGACAAGGTCCCGGACCAACACAACTTGTAAAAATAAGTGTATAAATGGGTATTAAGGTAAGGAAGTGAATGGTAATGATAGTATAAGATAATTGGGACTTAATTAAGGATGTTTAAAGGTAATTGATAAGTCAGGAATTTGTCTAAGTTTACTAGACTAATTCATGCTTAATTTCTATTATGACATTAACTTTCCTCTTTAATGCTTTAATTACTCTTCATTGTTATATTTGTCTCCAATGATCGATTTCATATGTTTTCAGGATAAAATACTCAACACAAGTGCTTAAATGAAGATTTAGAGGTTAGAGCAACATGGGAAGTCAAACCAGAGTCAAATACAGATTTTCATTGACCACTGTTGTGCTATAGAGGGTCCGGGTTTGCAGCTGGGTTATAAACCCGGACCACCTTGTCGCAGAGCCTTCTGCCCAATTTCAGATGCGGTCCGGGTTTGTGTCTTACTTTGAAACCCGGACCATCCCAAGGCGAGACTCTTGCCTATTTTTAGCGTGGTCCGGGTTTGCGCCCTACTTTGCAAACCCGGACCAATACAAGCGAAGCGCCAAAGAGTAGTTTCGAAATAACGGAACCGGGGTTTATCTTTATTATATCTTTTATCCGATGCTTAATTAGAGAGTTTAGAGATAGATTAAAGATAGATTCCTGTTATTATAAAAGGAGGAGCTTGGCCAACCTGAGGATACACTTCTTCAGCGCACAAATCGCCACAATACAGAGAGTTGAGTTGGAGTTGGAATCTGAGTCTGGTTTGGAGTTTGGAGCAGAGCAGAGCAGGAAGTTCACCACGGAGACTTCTCCAGAAGTCTCAGCAGAGTTCCTTCTTGTTCTCTATAATTACTCATACAGTTCTGATTATTGTAACATGTCAATGGCTGAGTAGTTTCCTTTAGATTTTGGTTTGCTATGTATCCCTAAATTGACTATTCCTGTTCCTTTGTGATTTAATGCAATTCGATTGAGTAAAGTTATTTTCCTTGCTTAATTTCTTTAATCGTTATAATTTGGCCAATTATAAAGATTAGTATTTTATTAGCTTATATGTGACGACTGCGGCTTTCAATTGAATACAGGAAATTTCCTCTAAATTGCTAATTGACCAATTAACTAGATTGTTCTTAAGGCGGTTAGTAAACAGTGGGTTTGTAACGAGAGTTAAAATTCAGTCTTTGCTAACTAGTTTTGCTAAGCGGGAGACCGGAGGTAAAATCTTTGTTCTAGGGTTTTACTCAGAATTATCTTGTAAATCACTTAGGGATAGAATCACAGATTTAGGGTGCAGTAGTAAACCGGGATCTCCTTTCCAAATCAGTTTCACAACATTTATTTCCTGCTTGTTATTGTTTGCATTCTGTTCACAGTTTCTAATCATCATCAAATCAAACCCCAATTTCCTGTTTTGTTTGTTATTTAGTTTTCCGTTTAATAAAGATTAAACTAGACACATCACCTCCTCTGGTTCGATACTTAGGGATTCTCTCTATTAAAACTTGCTAGAATTGACCGGTACACTTGCCGTTAGGTTTTACCCCAACAAGTTTTTGGCGCCGTTGCCGGGGAGGCACGGTTATTTAGTTTAGTCTTTATTTTATTTTGTTTCCTATTATTATTTTGTTTTCTGGATTTTCTGTGTTAGTAGTTAGGACTTTTATTTGCTTAATTTGTGAGTTCATTTCTTTTTATCTTTTTTGGTTTTTGTTTCAATTGCTACTGTTCTCGTAATTTACGCTATCTTCGCTTCAGTTTCTAACTCTCGGTTTATGGTTAAAACCCGCTCTGCAGGAGAACCAGAGTTCGAGCTCAATCTTGAGATCGAGAGATTGCAAGACAGCTTCGAAGAGACTTGAACCTGGATCCACCAGTTGAGGAGGGTGCTCGACCACCTGTTGTTGAAGAGGGTCCAGAAGTTCAACCAGAGTGAACATGGCGAACAACGAGAGCAGATGAGGGACTACACCCGTCCAAGTGTTGAAGGGTTGGTGTCGCCAATTGTGATTCCAGCATTGCCAGCAGGAGTGCAGTGGCAGTTCAAGACTCACTATGTGACCATGGTGATGAACGCGCCTCAGTTCAGCGGGACGGTTACTGAAGATCCGAATGTCCATCTCACTACATTCCTGAGATTGGTAGGAGCGTGTTCGACACCAGCTTCGCAGGAGGTGGCCCGGCTCACTCTGTTTCCATTCTCTCTGAGGGATAGAGCCGCTGAATGGTTAAACTCGCTGACGCCTGACAGTATCACTAGGGAGAGCTGGCTAATGCATTCTGGCAAAGTACTTCCCACCCTCTCGGATGCTGACCATGAGAGGAGAGATTACAAACTTCAAACAGTTGCGGTGAGTCCTTGTCTGAAGCTTGGGAGCGTTTTAAGGGAATAGTGAGGAAGGTACCACATCACGGTCTAGGTGAAGAGGTTATACTGCAGTCCTTTTACAAGGATTTGGATCCGTCTAGCCGGTTGTTGGTTGATACTTGTGCTGGAGGAAGTTTGATGGAGCTGCCATTACACGATTAAGAGTTGTTAGAGACTATACTACAGCAGCTAATCAGTGGGGAGGTACAAGAGCAGGAGAAGCTGCACCGAAGAAACCAGCTGGGGTTTATGAAGTAGATTCAAACACTTTCTTGGCTGCCAAGATAGAAGCAATGTCGAAGCAGTTTGAGCGTATGTGTGCAGTTATGAATCCACAGTCCAGTGCAGCAGCTCCTGAGGTTTATCCACCGTGCGAGTACTGTGGTAGAGCTTCTAACATGTGCCAGTGTTCTCCACCACAAGAAGAGGCAGCGAACTATGTTGGTAACAGACCGGGGGTAATTACTTTGGGAATCAAGGAAATCCGGGTTATCAAGCTCAGCAGCAAAACCGTTACCAAGCTGGTGGTAACAACAATTACAATCAGAGGCCTCAGCAGCAGTACAATCCTTCCTATCAGAAGCAGCCACTGCAGAATCAGCAAGCACAAATTCGGGTGCTGGAGCGTCTTCTAGTATGGATGCAGTTCTGGCCAGGATGAATGACTTCATCTCAGTTAATACGAAGAAGTTTAATGAGCTGGAAGCTTCAATCAGGAGCAGAGAACCTTTAATAATGACCAGAGGACTTTCAATAGGAATATCGAGACTCAGCTGTCTCAGATATCTCAGCAGTTAGCTCAGCGTCCTTTGGGTTCCTTGCCTAGTCATCAGAGCAGAATCCGAGAGAGCATGCCAAGGCTATCACGTTGAGGAGTGGTACACAGCTTGACCCGGTGGTCCCTGAAGTTGAGGTCCCTCTCCCCAATGTTGAGCAGAATGAAGAGATGCTCCAGCAGGTTCCCAGGAACCACCAGCTGAAGAGGAGGTGGATTAGCAAGACTACTAAGACTTCCACACCTCCACGACGCGCAGTTGCTGAAGCGCCAGTTCCTTTTCCAAACCGGTTGAAGAAGAGAGACTTGGATGAGCAGTTTGGTAAGTTTTTGACTATTTTTAAGAAACTGACCATTAACATTCCTTTTTCTGAAGCTTTGAAGCAGATGCCAATATATGCGAAGTTTATGAAGGACATCCTGTCCAACAGACGGTCCTTAGTGGAGAAGGATACTGTGCAGCTTACTGAGAGCGTTTCAGCTGTGCTTTCGAAGAAGCTTCCACCTAAGCTTGATGATCCAGGTACTCCGGTCATACCTTGCGCGATAGGTAATGTGAATTGTGGTAAGGGTTTATGTGACTTAGGTGCAAGTATTAATCTGATGCCATTATCTATGTATTTGAAGCTTGGTCTAGGAGAATGTGAGCCTACTCGAATTACTTTGCAATTAGCTGATAGGTCGATTATCCTACCTAGAGGTGTGGTTAGAGATTTAATTGTTTCAGTTGGTACTTTTGCTTTTCCTGCTGATTTGTTATTTTAGACATGGAGGAAGACAAGGTAGTACCACTTATTCTAGGTCGACCATTCATGCGTACAGCAAGGACCCTTATTGATGTTGAAGGAGGGAAGATTATACTGCGTTTACATGATGAGCAGCTTGTTTTGATGACCAAGGCTGCCACTCACCCTTCTGATGTTCATGCTGCTTTAGTTTAGATTGTATTGACACTTTGATGCAGGATTATTCTTACAGCCCCACGGAGCTGGATGCGTTGGAGAAGTGTTTGGTGGATTCATAGAGACCACTCATGATGATTCTGAGGTTTCTGCTACAGCGTTTCAGCTTCTGCTGGAGGCCATATAGGAAGAACCACAGATCGAGGAGGAACCGCTGGACCGAGTTCCAAAGACACTAGCTCCTTCTGTGGAATCACCACCTCTCTTGAGCTTAAACCGCTTCCTAGTCATCTTAAATACGCTTTCCTAGTTCCTCCTACTGATTTACCTGTTATTATATCTAATGCTTTAACTGATGAACAGGAGGAAGCGTTGTTGCAGATTTTGAGGAGGAACAAAGAGGCGCTAGGATGGTCCATTGCTGATATCAAAGGCATTGCTCCGACATTCTGCACTCACCGCATTTATCTTGAGGAGGATTACAAGCCATTGAGACAGCCCCAGCGGAGACTGAACCCGCACATGAAAGAGGTAGTTAAGAAGGAGGTTATCAAGCTACTGGATGCAGGTATAATCTATCCAATCTCTGACAGCGAATGGGTAAGTCCTACTCAGGTAGTACCCAAGAAAGGGGGCTTAACTGTAGTTCCTAATGATAAGGGTGAATTAATTCCTCAGCGTACTATTACTGGGCATAGAGTTTGCATTGATTATAGGAAGTTAAATGCCGCCACTAGGAAAGACCACTTCCCCTTCCATTTATTGATGATCAGATGCTAGAGAGGCTTGCAGGACAAGAATATTACTGTTTCTTAGATGGTTACTCTGGTTATTTTCAAATTCCAATTGCTAAGGAGGACCAAGAGAAAACTACTTTTACATGTCCATATGGTACTTATGCTTATCGTCGCATGCCTTTTGGTTTATGTAATGCACCTGGTACTTTTCAACGTTGCATGACTGCTATCTTTGCTGATTTTATTGAAAAGTGCATCGAAGTCTTTATGGATGATTTTTCTGTTTTTGGACCAACTTTTGATGCATGCTTGAGAGACTTGGATTTAATCTTAGCTAGATGCAGGGAGACTAACTTGGTGCTCAATTGGGAGAAGTGCCACTTCATGGTGCAGGAAGGCATCGTGCTCGGTCACAAGATTTCTAAGAAGGGGATCGAGGTGGACAAGGCAAGGTTGAAGTCATGAGCAGTTGCCACCACCATCTTCGGTAAAGGATGTCGAAGTTTTCTCGGTCACGCAGGTTTTTATAGGCGTTTTGTTAAGGATTTTTCTAAGATCTCTAAGCCTCTTTGTGATTTATTACTTAAGGATGCTAAATTTGAGTTTACAAAGGAGTGCTTAGATGCGTTTAATTTGCTCAAAGCTAAATTGATTTCTGCACCTATTATTGTTGCTCCTGATTGGTCGTTGCCTTTTGAGATTATGTGTGATGCTAGTGACTACGCATTGGGAGCAGCTTTGGGTCAGAGGCATGACAAGGTATTGAGGATAGTCTACTACGCGAGTAAGACTATGAATGAGGCACAGAAGAACTACGCCACAACGGAGAAGGAGCTGTTGGCGATCGTCTTTGCTTGTGATAAGTTTCGACCGTACATCATTGGCAGCAAAGTCATCGTGCATACCGACCATTCCGCTCAGGTATCTCTTTGGAAAGATTGATGCTAAACCTCGTTTGATCCGTTGGATTTTGCTTTTGCAGGAATTTGACATTGAGATTAGAGATAAACCTGGAGCGCAGAATGGAGTGGCGGATCACTTATCCCGTATGGAAGTTCCTGACGATGGCAGGCCAATCAATGAGTATTTCCTGATGAGTATGTCTTCATGATCGGCCATTCCACGGACCCTTGGTACGCTGATATTGCAAATTACCTAGCCAAGGGTATCATTCCTCCAGAGTTGTCATATCAGCAGAAGAAGAAGTTCTTCTCCACAGTCAAGCACTACCTTTGGGACGACCCGTTTCTGTTCAAGGTCTGTGCAGATGGTATGATTCGTCGTTGTGTATCTGAGGATGAAGCTAGAGACATCCTGACACACTGCCATTCTAGAGAAGCAGGGGTCATTTTGGACCGGCTAGGACAGCCGAAAGTTTTGGAGGCTGGCTTCTTTTGGAAGAACTTGAACAAGGACTGTTATCAATTTGTTTCTACTTGTGACCATGCCAGAGGCAGGGGAATTTATCCAGACGTCATGAGATGCCATTGAATTCGATCCTGGAGGTTGAGCCGTTCGATCTATGGGGTATTGATTTCATGGGACCGTTCCCATCCTCCAAGGTAACCTTACATCTGGTAGCTGTGGATTACGTTACCAAGTGGGCTGAAGCGATAGCAGCCGACCAATGATGCAAGAGTGGTACTCAAGTTTCTAAAGAGGAATATCTTTACCCGTTTCGGTGTTCCACGAGCGATCATCAGTGACGGGGGTACACACTTCTGCAACAAGCAGTTTGAGGCTCTTCTACAGAAATACGGTGTGCGACATAAGGTTTCTTTACCGTATCATCCACAGACGAACGGGCAAGCCGAGATCACCAACAGAGAAATTAAGTGGATCCTCCAGAAATCAGTCACATCTTCAAGGCGAGATTGGTCCCTTAAGTTGGATGACGCCTTGTGGGCATACCGCACTGCATTTAAAACACCTTAGGTATGTCCCCGTACAAGTTGGTTTTTGGAAGGCGTGTCACTTACCTGTGGAGCTGGAGCACAAATCTTTTTGGGCACTCAAGGCACTGAATTTTGATCTGAAAAAGGCCGGTGAGAAGCGTAAGTTGCAGCTGGTTGATCTCGAGGAGTTTAGAGAGGAAGCTTACGAGAACGCCAAGATTTATAAGGAGAAAACGAAGAGGTGGCATGATAAGCTATTGGTCAAGCGTGAGTTTCACGTTGGAGACAAGGTTTTCTTTACTCCCGTCTGAAATTGTTTCCGGAAGTTGAAGTCTCGTTGGTCTGGACCGTTTACAGTGACAAATGTCTCGCCCTATGGAGCTATCGATTTAATCAATACAGAAGGGGAAACATTCAAAGTCAACGGGTCTCAGCTGAAGCATTATCTCAGTGGTGATCGCTGAAGTCCATTCGGTGATCACGGTCTTTGATCCTCCATACTACTGATTATCCAATGCATGGTCTAGCCAAAGACCGAAAGACGGGCGGCTGGGAGACAACCCAGTTTTGTGAGTTTTATTATTTTCGTTTTTTTTATTTCTCGTAAGTTTTTTGTTTTGATTCTTTTTTTTGGGCTAACGTGTTTATTAGACATGTTTGTTTAGTTTTACATGGTTTTGAAGGTGAATTCAGGAGTTTGGAGGGATCTCTGTTCACAATATGAGTTTTGGCAACTTTTAAGGGTCGTCCGGGTTTGGAGCTGGGTTTGCAAACCGGACCTATAGCTGGGCGAGGTTTCTGGCATGATTTGGAGGTCGTCCGGGTTTGCGCGCTGGTTTGCAAACCCGGACCAAGAGGCACGGTACTATCTGTCGATTTTTAGTGGACGTCCGGGTTTGAGTATGGGTTTGCAAACCCGGACCGCCTGAGCGGAGGAGCTACTGCCTTATTTCCCATATGGTCCGGGTTAGAGTATGGGTTTGAAACCCGGACCACAATTTTGCAGAGTCAAATTGCGGGGCGGGACTTAATCCCTAACACTTCACCATCTACCTCGCGCCGTTACTCCCTTACCCCAGCCCCGACCTCGCGCCACTCACCACCCACCTCCGGCTTCACCTCGCCCTTCCGCCCGCTTTCGCCTCCGCCTAGCCACCACCCCACTTCCCTCGCCTCGCCTTCCTGACCCGCAGTCGCCGTCACCACCACCACTCCGCTACGGCATCTCTGTCTCGCCGTCCCACCGCCGCATCTCGGACTTGGTCAAGCCCCGACAAGCGTCCCGTACCACCACCATTCCCATCTTCCTCGCCTCGCCACTACACACCCACTCCAGTTCCGCCTACCCATTTCCCCTTCCTCACACTATCGCACCACCACTGCTTCCCTCCTGTCACCCGACCGTGTCCAATTCGCCCCAAAACCCGCGCCACCACCCAATTGCAATGGCACCGAAGCGCGCGAGACGTTCCACCGCTGCTGGTGCTTCTTCATCGGCTGCGCCTGCACCGACACCTCCGGTCCAATACCGCGAGTCCGTGCGTGCCGATTTCATCAGCGAAGCTGCTTTTGATTGGTTAACAACGTCAAAGACCGGAAAAATTATTCCGGAGAGAGGTCAGTATCTGAGGAGTTGATTAATGAATTTGATTTACAGAATGTGTTTGATGCAAAGGGTTGGGGACGATTGTGCATCTTGGTGGTGGGATATTATCCGAGATTAGTTAAGTTGTTTTATGCCAATGCTGAGAAGGAAGATAATTCTAGTGTGATTTTCTCAAGGGTGAAAGGGAAAGTCATTCGGTTAGGATCTTCAGAAATCAGGGAATATTTTGGGGTGAGTTTAAGATTTGCTGATGATCCTTTTACTGAGGCCCTAAAACATGAGAAGAATGATAAGAAGAGGGCTAAGGAGCATTATTTGCATTTGATTGTTAATGACCCTGAGGTGTAGTACCGTCAGAGACGGTCTTCGAGGGATAAGCAAGTTGTGACGGGAGACAAGCTATAGACCCCGCTGGAGCGATTGCTTTTGGCTATCATTATGCATAATGTTCGCCCCAGGGAGTGTGCTGACTTAACTCCTTGGATTGTTTCTTTCTGCGGCATCTGCTGGATGATGCATTTTCACGTGAAGCTTGTCCTATAGTTTTCCCATCGGTGATTTTTGATCATATTCTGAGGATCATGGATGTAGATGTATGCTTCCCTTGCTTTCCCGCACTTTTTGCAGTTTCTTTTTGAGAGGGCAAGGGTTGACTTCAGTGATGAGCGGCCTCAGACTCCCGCTTCTCCCTTAGACATGACAGCCATGCATCGGTTTCAGTGGGAGAAGATCGGGGATGGTTGGATTAAGCGTCGTCGTGCCCGACCGGGTGAGAGAGCTGCCCGGTCTGCTGGTGCCGATGGGGCCGGGCCTTCACAGATTCGGGGTGATGATGGACCTGCTGTGGATCCGACGCAGGATTTGAGGAGCTGATGACAGAGTTAGAGATTGGCAGGGGGTGTGGTACTACCCGCTTTGATGAGTTTGGCTCGCGCCTTGACGATGTCCACTCAGGTTCAGAAACTATGGAGTTCGCCTGACATCTTTGGAGGCGCGTCGCTATGCTGCTAAGGTTCGCCAAGAGGCGCGGATGGCTGAGTATGATACACGCTTCGCCCGTATGGAGGCATGGCATCTTCCGCATGGGTCACAGTCACGCCTCCACCACATCCCTAGGATTTTGGAGCTTGGGTTATTTCGTTCTCTACCTTTTCAAATATTTTGATGTGTTTTGCTTATGAGATATTTTCCTTGGGTTGTATTTCTATCCTGCTTTGGATTCGACTACTACTTGTTTCATTCCGACTGTCACGTCACTGTGATGTATCACTCATACACTTACTGTTTTCTGCAAGTTCGTGTTGGCTTGGTTATATTTCTTGAGCTACAGGTTGCTTTTTGATGCTGTGCGGTTATTGAGGAAATTCAAGGAAAAAGTCTGTCGAAATTTCTGCAGAATTCAACACCCGCTGTTTTACATAAGTGTGAGGACGTTGTCCTCAAAATACTCCAGGGGCGTGATTTTCTAACTTCTTTTATTTTTCAACGTTGTTTCTGCGACTTTGTGTTTTCCTTCCGTCTTAATCATTTACATGAAGCAATGAGGGCATTGCTAATTTTAAGTGTGAGGAAGGGAAATTACACATGCTCATGCTCTTGCTCAATTTCATTCGATGTGCTAATTTTGAACATTTTTTAGGCTATCACTCCATTTTCACAATATTTTTGTTGGCCCTCAAAAATTTTTTGCATAACATACTGAGCTTATTCAGTGGTTGGATAAGTTGGTTTGGAACACCGCACGAGTAGCACTAGTTTTGTGAGATCGAAGCTGGAAAACAGTTGTGGGAATTCTGGTTGCACTGCTTGTATGTACAGTTTTTGATTAATGCTTGTCTATTTCGTCACTAAAAAGTTAAGCCTATTAGTATAAACTATTTGTCTTTGATTTCACTTGGGGACTTTGGGAATGATTATTGAATGAAAGGAAGGAAGGACAAAGGCAAGGTACTCCTCTAATCGAACTTTTTACCCAGAAAACAGGCCTCGCCCATTTGGTAATTAAGTCCTCGGGGTGCCTCATCACCCATCTACTAAGGTCATCTGATCTGGGATAGAAGACCCAACACCGCTACATAAATGGAGAGAAAAGTCTGAGGGATATGAAAGAGAAAGCTAATGCTTGTTTAGAAAGTTGAAGAAATTATTAATTTCAAATGCAAAGTGCAAAGTCTTTCTTGATTATGAGTACGTGGTGATGAAAGGTAATATGGAACAAGATATTACTTCTCACCCTTGTCGTCCATGGATTTTGGAAAGTTAATTGGAAAGTAGTCCCTGAGTGAAATCGGAGTCAGTGGTTTTACTATGTGTCTTAAGCTCTTGCAAAACACTTCTCAATTCACTGTTTATGAAAACCTGCAAGTGTGGATCATTGTTCTCTATGACTGCTTTTCATTATTAGATCTCCTTGTGCACAGTTCTAAACTGACGACTCCCTTCTGTAAGATTTCAGTAGTTTCTATTTGCTTGAGGGCAAGCAAAGATTAAGTGTGAGGAAGTTGATAAGTCAGGAATTTGTCTAAGTTTACTAGACTAATTCATGCTTAATTTTCTACATTATGACATTAACTTTCCTCTTTAATGCTTTAATTACTCTTCATTGTTATTTTGTCTCCAATGATCGATTTCATATGTTTTCAGGATAAAATACTCAACAAAGTGCTTAAATGAAGATTTTAGGTTAGAGCATCATGGGAAGTCAAACCAGAGTCAAATACAGATTTTCATTGACCACTGTTGTGCTTATAGAGGGTCCGGGTTTGCAGCTGGGTTTAAAACCCGGACCACCTTGTCGCAGAGCCTTCTGCCCAATTTCAGATGCGGTCCGGGTTTGTGTCTTACTTTGAAACCCGGACCATCCCAAGGCGAGACTCTTCTGCCTATTTTTAGACGTGGTCCGGGTTTGCGCCCTACTTTGCAAACCCGGACCAATACAAGCGAAGCGCCAAAGAGTAGTTTCGAAAATAACGGAACCGGGGTTTATCTTTATTATATCTTTTATCCGATGCTTAATTAGAGAGTTTAGAGATAGATTAAAGATAGATTCCTGTTATTATAAAGGAGGAGCTTGGCCAACCTGAGGGATACACTTCTTCAGCGCACAAAAATCGCCACAATACAGAGAGTTGAGTTGGAGTTGGAATCTGAGTCTGGTTTGGAGTTTGGAGCAGAGCAGAGCAGGAAGTTCACCACGGAGACTTCTCCAGAAGTCTCAGCAGAGTTCCTTCTTGTTCTCTATAATTACTCATACAGTTCTGATTATTGTAAACATGTCAATGGCTGAGTAGTTTCCTTTAGATTTCGGTTTGCTATGTATCCCTAAATTGACTATTCCTGTTCCTTTGTGATTTAATGCAATTCGATTGAGTAAAGTTATTTTCCTTGCTTAATTTCTTTAATCGTTATAATTTGGCCAATTATAAAGATTAGTATTTTGTTAGCTTATATGTGACGACTGCGGCTTTCAATTGAATACAGGAAAATAACCGGTTAGTTTAGAGACGGTAATTCCTCTAAATTGCTAATTGACCAATTAACTAGATTGTTCTTAAGGCGGTTAGTAAACAGTGGGTTTGTAACGAGAGTTAAAATTCAGTCTTTGCTAACTAGTTTTGCTAAGGGGAGACCGGAGGTAAATCATCTTTGTTCTAGGGTTTTACTCGAATTATCTTGTAAATCACTTAGGGATAAGAATCATAGATTTAGGGTGCAGTAGTAAACCGGGATCTCCGTTCCAAATCAGTTTCACAACATTTATATTCCTGCTTGTTATTGTTTGCATTCTGTTACAGTTTCTAATCATCATCAAATCAAACCCCAATTTCCTGTTTTAGTTTGTTATTTAGTTTTCCGTTTAATAAAGATTAAAACTAGACACATCGCCTCCTCTGGTTCGATACTTAGGGAATTCTCTCTATTAAAACTTGCTAGAATTGACCGGTACTTGCCGTTAGGTTTTACCCCAACAGTAATTAAGAGTGTAAACAAGTTTTAAAACTAAGGAAGAATAAGTAAACCATAAGTAAGTATAAGAATTGTAAAGGTATAGTAAGTATGAGTTAGGAAAGTAAGAGTAGTCGAGCTAAGTTAATGATAGTTAGATTAATCACTCGATTGTATGTATATCATAGGACTTGATTTGTGAACACCGGAGGAGGAACGTCGGATACAAGTACAACGGTGAATGGTATGAATTCCTCATGCCCCGTATGCTATTGGTTACTCTGATTTGTGTGTTGTGTGCTAATTGATCACCAAATAAGATAAATGCACGAATCGGAGTTATTTGTTTACTTGTGAATATGTAGTGTTGTGTATTGTTGTATAGTTCTTTAATTCTTAGTTTGTATAATTCATGAAATGTATAGATGATTATGAATGTGTGTATGTATGTTGTGTTGTACCGTGACCGAATGTTAATGTGATTGGACTTCTAACTAATTCCTAACAAGCTAACCAATCTAACTTAAATGGTCAATAAAGTGGAATGAGTAGAAGTCCGATATAGTTTCGGCCACGCGTGAGGATGCGAAGACACAAGAGGTTGGATCCAAATCCTGACTCTTAAACTGGTCCGCGGCCCAAATCCCTTAAGTGGGTAGCATCCCGGATTGGTGAGTCAAGTAAATCCCGGAGGTGGGACGGTGTAGTCCCCGGGCCAGAGGTCATACCGACTTAACTTGAGTATGAGTAAGTAAGTAAGAATGAGTAGTAAGTAAATGAAAGTAGTAAAGTAAGACTAGTAAGTACTGTGTATGAGTAAAAAGAGTAATAAGCATTCCGATTAACCCGGATGCGTAATTTGGCTAACACGATGAAGGCAAGTCAGTGTGTTGTGCTATTGTATTGCTACCTTGAATTGTGTAATGTATTGTATATGCGTGTATGTTGTATGCAAAGCATGTATGTATGCTAAAAATGAACCGCATGCCTATCTGACCTTAAATAGTCGGCGTGCCCTAGCTAGCACGCGGTATATGCGGAGTTCATGCGCAGCTTTTGCTGAGCCCCTTGGGGCAATGTTTTTAATATGAATGCAGGTACTCGATAAGGATGAGGATGTTGAAGACCTAGTTCTATTTCTTTTGTCTTTCTTTTGGATTTTAAACAATGAATTATGAATGGTGTACTAAGTAGTACACGGCTGTAGCTTTTGGTATCCGGTGTACCATGGGGTACACCTTTTTGGATATTGATAGGATGGAGATTGGGTATAGATGAGTAGTTGGTAGAAACTCATTCTTTTGGTAAACTTGAAAGGTTGTAAATGAATATACGTCGAATACTCGGTAATCCATTAATGTAGGCGAATGGTATTTTGTATTCAGTAAGTAATGTTTTAAGTAGCTCGGTATACTATGATCATCAGACCGTGACTGTAAGTAAGGTAAGCCTAGCTAGCCGTATGGGCGGTTAGCGGTGTTGTATCACCCGCCGTAGTAAGTAGTAGTCTTCCGCTGCGAACTGATAGGATTAACAGGACGATTGGACGGTAAGCATAGGATTAGCGGTAGGGGTGTTACAAAATCCATCTACTTGGTTCTTAGATATGTTCTACCGTCTTCCTACATTTCATACGGACTCGATTCTCTAGCCATTGAGGCCTCTTTCCATAGAGCCTATTATCTCATTTCTCATGTTTGATCTACTAGGAATGCGCTTCCAGTCTCTTATGTAAATATACTAGGAATAAGCATTGCGCTACTTGTGACATCTCTTTTGTACGGTCTAAATCATTGCCATTAATTTGCAGTCTGACTTTAAACTGATTTTTTTTTCATTCAATCGTGTTTAACTCATAAATTGGTCTTCCATGTCAACGTCTGACGGTCACTTATGATGGTCACTTCCTTGCGCACCATGTACTTTCTTTAGATAGGTGTTGTTGCCATGCCATCCGCTATTGTTAGTTTATCATTTGTGTATTGTACATTGGTGTAATAATTCTTCAACGATCTAAGCCAACATCCTCCTTGGTTCAATCTCTTATTGGTGAAAACACTCTGGGAGTTTTTAGGGTTCAAATATGCGGCTATTGCAGCGCCGTACTATCCGGTCGCTGTCTTTTAACACAAAGTTGATTGATTCAGTTCAAATTCATGTGTAGGTTAGTTTTCCTCACGTGCTTTCATCATTTATGGGTGTGTTCACCACTGATTTGGCTGCCTTAAAATGGGTAATCCGTTGAATCCACAAACTCTTCTGGCCATGGTCGCTCCTCCTTCTGTGTTGTACACTCATAGTGTCTGTTCTAATAGCTATTACTTTCTTCCTTCCTGGTAACTGGTTATAGGTTCTAGAGTACAGTTCTTTTTCGTTACATGTGTCTTTGGGGAACCCCTAAGGAATTATGGGGTTTATAGTTCCCATTCTCAATAGTCAAATGATTTATTTCTTCCCTTCAATCGGTGTAAGCTCAGTTGGTTCGTTTCCCGCTCCACTGAAATATGATGTTTCTCTTTCCTCAGTGGTGCCTTTACTGGTAATTTAATCTTAATAAGTTATAGGCTCTGCATTCTTTTATGTCTACAGTTGTAGTCGGTTCATGGCTTAGATATGCCCTTTTTTATCCTTCCTCGCACGTTGAGCTCTTCTCATTGTAGGCTATTGCCTAGTTCTCTAGTTCTCTGCACGCTTCCGAATCAATTTGGTTACATCTTCTGATGTCGTTCCGGACTCCATGACGAGTTGTACATTTTGCTACCTTCATGGGTGTTCCTTCAAGTATTTCGATGTTTGTTTACTGTCTGTCATTTCCCATCTTTGAGTCGAAGGTTTCTGGTTCTCTAATGACTTTCACTATGTGGTCATTTGCGATGATGTCTCCACTCTTTTAGACTTGACTCTTCTTAGAAACTAAGGATATCTTCACTTTAGGCATCAACCTTATGGTGTTTAAACTGGATATTTATTCTGGTTATCATGTGCTTCCCCCACAATGCTTGTTCAACTTGTTGATGTTGGAACCCTTAACAATTATACTTGGGTATTACTATGTGAAGCAGCTACATTGGCTAATGTCTATAGGTGCATTGGTTTACTGTATTTAACTTTGAGGTATAAGGGTTTGAACTTCTCTCTTTAAGATTGTGGTGTCTCTTGACCTTGGGTAGGTCACCATTTAATTTCGTTCTCCTTTATTCCCTTTACTGAGGTTAAATATCATCTTGTAGGTTGTTTTCTTCTTGGTATTGACTCGTTCCCCTTTGGTTGTATCATCTATTCTTCTTCTAAGGTTTGGGATATGGTTATATGTGCATGTGCATATATTAGGCACTGGTCCACTGTTCCTCTATCCAATTTGTTGGTCGTCCTCTAGCTGGTAAGTTTCACCTTTATGGTTTCTCGATGCCCTATGAGGTAGGATTCGTTTGATTTTCCCTTCAGTTTCTTGTCTTTGATGTTGGTGGGTCATCTCTAAAGTGTTGTAATGTGGATTTGACACTCCTTACCGGTAGTGTCTGAAGTTGATGTCGTCGGTGTAAGTCCTTTGGGTTCTAGGTGTACACATCTAAGGTTGGAAATTGTTACTGGTAATTGTAGTGTTAAGTAAGGCTAATCGAGATTGGTCCCTGCTTCTGGTATGTCCCTTCAAGGTTACAATAGTCAAGCTGTTAGGCTTCTTCGAGGTCTCTCTTCCTGATCTTTTGGGTTCTTAATCTGGTATTCATATTTTCCTAATGTAGCATGCTGGTCCTGGCCGTTACGGCTTCCTGTATAGTTCATTGTGGCAGCACTTGCCATAGCAAGTGCGCCATGCAAGATGGTTTATCGGTACGCTATGTGGCGGTTACTGTGCATTCTTCTGATCTTACCATACTTGGCATTCTGTTGGCTCTTCCCTTGCGCTTTCAGTATTAGGTGGCTGACTGTCTAAGTCGCTCGTTGCTTGTCCTTGTAAGATGGTTCCTTATCAGGGTGTTCCTCCTTCTGAGGTGACCCTTATGTAGCGTTTTTGCCTTCATCTTCGTCCCTATTTGCGCACGTTTATCACGTTATAAGTTATTGCTTTTCCTTAGTCACTGTGTTGCAGCTCTATCTTGGAGCATGGTTCGCAATTGTTTCTTATTCGTCTGGGTTATCTATGTCAGGTCTTTGTAACCTTTTTATTTATGGAGGTTTGGAGTTACTCACTTTAGTATAGACTCTTATGTGGTCTTTATCATGTCTGGTATAGTTCCACAGTATGCTCCATTGGACATCTGTCATGGGTTTCTGTAGCTTTCTTTCCTTCCCATCGCGCTTGGTAGTGCTTTCCCTTTGCTTGTTGACAGGGTCCTATCGACAGCTACGCATGTCGACCCAAGTTGCCGATAAAATGGGTCTTTCATAGGTTGGATTTCATGGGCAGCGTCCTTAAATTTTATGCTCCGGTCAGAAACTTCAAATATTGGAAACTATAGTAAACAAGGTTTTCTTTCTGAATTAATTATATATATTTTAAGTAAATGTCCAGACGCGTTTCCCCAGTAAGAGGACTTTCTACCTCTCTGGCGTTCTTCCCTGAATAATTTGAACTAGGGATGTGGAGGGCGGGTGTAGGTGTCTGTATATATATCAGTAATCACTGGGGAACAATCCTAGCTAACGCGCCTCTCACACTACTCACAACCTTAACCCACTGTTAGAATTCCTAGACTCGGTATTCCAGTCATCAGAACGTAACTACGCTCTGATACCACTTTTTGTAACACCCCAACTCTAAATCCTGTAATTAACGTCTAATAACCTCCAACAAAATCAACAACCACAGCGGAAATAACTTAAACAATGTGGTGTTACCGCCGCCAGCCACCCACGTGATTGACAAGGCCTTTCCTCCCAACATTACGGACCGAAGACTGGAAATACATTACAATCCTGAAAATACATATCTAGCTAAGTCTTAATTAATACATTACACTCTAAATACATCTTACAATAAAATCAAGATGAATCCCAAGTCCTAAGTGTACCCCGCCTACTCTCCGTCGGGTCTGATCTCCTTCGCGTACCTGTGAATGGTTGGCCATGAAATGGCTCAGCAAAACAAATTGCTGGTATGGAATCGTGTAGCCACGTGCGCCGGGCCACATCAAACTAATTGGTCAGATGAACATGCGGTTAATTTATTAACAGACATGCATATATAATGAAATATTGTAAACACTCAGCATTCCAATCACATAATCAACAAATAATCAACAAGTGATCCTGCTCAATGGGATCGAGTCGTCACAACAGGGTTAGCCTTCTTTCATCTCTTAACCTTAATTTAAGTTTTAATCCTTCAGTCCTCCCCTGCCTTTCTCTTCTCGATTAGTGCAATGCTCTCATTGGTATTGTTTATGTTCAAATAATTTCCTTACAATCCACACAACGGAATTGTGCATATACATTTAAAGTTCTCAAGACAGTCTGCATTCTTTTTGACTACTTACAGTTTTAATTAGGGCAGGTGGCCCGTACCAAGTGATCGCTACGCATCACAACCAATAATCTGTGCCGATAGTGGCATATATACATAAATACATATACATATAACTCACCCCTGTCAATGATCATATGCCAAAGACGAGGAGCCAATCGCTTGACTCCGGGGCAGCGCAGTCCGTAGACGCACTCCAACGAGGTTGGTTCTATTATAGGTACCACCCTCTCAATCCAATAACATGTGTGCCCGGTCTACCGGATCCTCTCGTCCCCCCAATAATTAGCATTAGTCAAGTTCTCATAATCCCTTTGTTACTTCGCGACATCACTTTGATGTCATTAACAATTAATAAGGTAGTTATAACTTTATATCACACTCATATACATCCATCCTCTCAATCTCTTTGAGTTCCCCATTCATGATCCAATTTCCATTCCTTATATATTAGGCTACTCTACTGAGTAGTTAGCAGCACGACAAACATCAAGACGGATAAATCACCACGCAATTACGAGCAACAATAATAGTCCAGTTTACATGCTTCAATCCTGGGGGTCGTTTTTCACACAAACAACTAGCACACAAGCCGAGTATAACTCGGTAACAAGTAGGCTACAAGAAACCATACCTTACACCGAAGAAGACGCTCTCCTAGTCTAGGCTCACTCCCTGGCTATCCCAATCCTATAATTCATTTAATTCATTGAGTTAAAATTTTCATATCTATAACATAATTCTCTTTCCACATCTCTCTAAGTTTAACGTTTAACTACGTATCCTTGTACTTAATTACTGTGCATCTAACTTATGTCCTTGCAATTTCCAATGCTATATATATTTACCATATTAATTTTCTTTGCTTATTTATCTTATATATATGCTCCCTTGCATCTGTTGCCGAGCTTTTATATACATACTATATATATAGCATTTATTTATGCACATGTTCCTATCAATTAAAATGCCAACTATATATATACATATGTATATGTATAGATACATATTTATCCAAATTGCCAATTATATATATATATACCTCCTTTAGTTATAATTTTTATCAAGATTATAATTCTTCTTCTTGATCATATTGTACTTAAAATACATTTTTTTATAATTGTTAGTATTCTTAATGGCATTATATTATTTAGACAAGTACCTTCCAATTATATCCCATCTCATCTAGGTGTGCTCCCACCAGTTTAATGTTACACTTAAGTATATATATTCATATCCTCGTAATTTTCTAAGTCTGTATGCACTTTAAAGTTTCTCCTCGTCCTAATCCTTAACTATATATGCATATTATACACGTCTATATATATATATATTATCCATAACTTGTAATGTTTGTTTATCACATTTTTACCCCACTTATTATTCAAGTCTACAATATAATTCTTGTACCTTTATAATTAATACCGATTTCTATAACAGATTCCTTAATTATTTTAATCCATCATTTTTCTAAAAGTTATTAATCCCATTTAAAGCTTACCAATTAACTACTTAATTGTTTGATTCCACTCCTATCAAATCAACACCAATTTCCCAATGTTTCTCAACTGCCAAAAAAATTCCACTAAATCAGCACTTTACCCAACTTAAATTACGCTTAAGCATTAAATAAACCAAACTGGTGTGCAGTAATCGGACTACTGGAACAAAATACCAACCTAGCAACAACTTAAAGATTATTATCTTAACTGCCTTTTGTCCAAGTTAGCACACACCTTAAACAAATTCTTAATATTTGATTTATTTTATATTTTCCCAAACCTAGATGAGTTTCCGATTTACCTTCTCAGATTCAGCAAAAGTAGGAACTGCATATTATTATAGTGCTTGTCGATTGTTTCAGATGCATTATAATCAAATTTATATTGCTAAAATCAGCAACATAACTACATTACAGGATAGATATAAATACGGTAGAATAGTATATACATGATAGATATATATACTGACATACTTACTCTCGCATAGATACATAGACAGATATGCACTTAGACTCTGTATCTACTTTTCTCCTGTTCTGTAATGAAGATTACCTCTCTTGTTCTTTCTCACCTACTCTGGTTATCGATTGTTTCGCTGTAAAGCTCACAACTGTTATCATTGTTTGTTTCAACATTAGGAAGCAGATTCTGTAACCGCAGCAGATTCTGTAACCGCAACAGCAATGTTGCTGCCTATCATACTCATCGTTTGTCTCAGCAGAATGCAGCTGGAGAAATCAGATACTTGTATGTTTTAATTAGTGGAAGGAAGGCACAAGTTTGGAGTATTACCGTATAATTCTTAGCAGGACAAGAAGTAAGGTATACGGAAGTTCTAAACAGAGCAAGAAGCAAGGTATATCCTTTTCAACAGCAACCTACTCTGAGGAACAAGAAGAGTGAAGAACTGAACAGGTTTTTCAATTTTTTTCCGTAATGTTACCATGGATGAACAGACTAGCAACATATACAGAGACAGAAACAAAAGAAGCCAGCAGAAACAAAAGAAGCCAGCAGGTTCTTTAATTTGCAAGTTACAGTGAGAAAAAACAGAACAACTTCGTTTATTTTGTGCCAAGATTACAGTGAGTTAAACAGAAGACAAACAAGGAGGTGTTGGTTTTATTTTTTTCTGAACTGTAGTGTGGAATAAGAAGGAGACAGACCACACAAGTTTCTGGTTTGTTTTGCTAAACTGTTGTGAATCAAAAGAAGAAGAACAGTAGCATATTACGGTAGAAACAGAAAGGAAGGAAGGATGGACAGCCACAAAATAGAGAATGAAGAAACATGTATATCCATTGTTCAACAAGGGTGGAAATTACCGTGAGGAGTGGCTGGAGCTATTGTTCCTTGTCACCAGTTGATCTACAAAATTACTGTGGGCAGGGAGTGAAGAAAGAGGGCAGATGTGTTCCTTGCTTCGCCAGTGAGGGTTTGGGAAGGAAGGATGGTAGACGATGAAGGGTTGTGACGGTGGAGTTTTGAAAAAAAGAAAGAAGACGCGTAGAGTATATAGGTTCAGAGAGAAAAAAGGGAAGATATTTTGGAAAGGTTAATTAGTCTAGAAATGATTAACTAAAAAAGAAATGACTAACTCATTAATATCACTTATTAATTCAAGTAATATTATATTTAAATATGTGTATAATTATATTGATTAGCTCTTGTTTTGTTATTGGTTTTATGTAACTCGTTGTGTAAAGTTTTAAACCTTTATTGATGTTATTACTGCAGGTAATTTAAGGATGGATTTCCCTATCAAACTTATGCATATATATAATTATATGCTTAAGTTAAATACATCATTCTCTTTGTTAAGGTTAATAAAATTTCTCTTTTCAAGGTGTTTAACCATTCTTTTTTTAACATGTACATACATTTATATAATGTATAATAATTGTTAAATTAACTCTTTAACCACATTATGATCATTTATATCCCATTGTTCTTTTTTTTTTACTTATTTAAGGAATTTTAATCTTTCATTAAACACTTCCAATTAATTTATTTATTACTAATTATGATCATTAATACTTGGGATATTTAATTCCCTCTCTTTTTTTCATTTCAAAACCGGTGGAGTGTGCTCCAATTCGGAAGCTCACTTCTTTTTTCTTGTCATTGTGTTCATGTATTAATTTATTCCAAAGCATGTACAAGTCTTCCTTATTTTCCTCCTTGAATTGCTCTCCTTAATTTACTCTTCTCTTATTCTCTTCTTGCTTCATTTTTGGTGTTTTACAAAACTGAACAACAATAAGGCTGTTTTTAATTTCTTCTTCCTTAATTCATGGGAGTCATGTACTAGCATTGTATATAATAGGAGTATTGTGTAGTAGGTAGGTAATTTGTTTATGACTTGCTTTTTGTTCCTTGTTCCTTATTTCCCTTCTTTTATTTGTTCTTCAAGGCTGGACATATGGCTTACGGCCAGCACCTTTTGTTTTGTTTTTTTTTTTTTTTTGCAATGTTACACAATATATTGTAGTATTATGTGTTTAGGTGTTGTCACATTGGACTTGTTTCATGTGTTGGTTTTTTTTAACACCTGTTATTGTCTTGCCTTAAGGTTTATTCCTTGTGTATATTTTATGTGAATGTATACTCATTATTTATTGTGATTGTAGAGTACTTAATGATCTTAGTACATATGTATTATGGTATAACATGTTACATTACCTTTAATGGTTCATTCTCCTTAAAGTTGTTCCTCCTTTAGTCCATTGTTTAGTGTGAAGTTTAATGACTTCCATGGACTATAATTGTGTGCATATAAATGCCTTAGTGATAACATGAGTCGTTTATAATTTAACAACTAATTCTTGCGTAAGTTATCCTTTAATTTAATTCCCTTTAATCAAGGTGATTGGAGTTGGGTATTTCAATATATATATATATATATAATATGTGCTCTAAAATAATGAATCCCATAAGATTAAAACTCTTGGTCCGTCCTGCATCTAAGTATATCCTAACTGTGTTGGATTAGAAGATACCTCCTTTGGCTACTGGAAGAGTAGCTTTTCAAGTGGCGCGCGGTTCGACTGGCTTTACTATCCACACAAATGAAGTTGGAATCAATTAAGACCGACTATGTTGTTTGTGGCTCAGCAGATTCATGATTCTTGCGCATTTTACTCTCTCTGAACCATTACGAGAGGAATACCTTTGAGATAAGGTGAACCGGTTGATCCAAATGTGCCTTTAAAGTGGAAGGAGGGTGTCTAATATTGGAACGTTAACCATACTTCTAAAGATACTACATAGAAGGGAGTGGAGACACATCCTTTTTAGCTAATCATATAGTATAACTTTATTTAAGCAAAAAATAGTTACTTTTCATATGCGAAGTGTACTTCTCCATTGCCATATGTAGCTAATCATAAAAAAAACTTTGATTTGGCAGCTTTTTTGCATTAGTTCTAAAACTATTGTTACGATTAAGATTATTTATTTACACGTATTTCTAGTATTGTACATTTATTGAATTTTATACTACATTTAGTCTAATTATAAGGAACCAAAATTTTTATGTTTTGGTGTTGAAGAGAGGCACCTATCCAGTTCCAAAGAAAAGATCAAGTTCAAGTAAAATTATGCTTGAGTTTAATGGTGGCCATCGGGTCCGGTTCAACCCGGAACCGGCGGTTCTACCCGGAACCGATTGGAACCGGTGGGAACCGGAACCGGAACCGAACCGCCTCAGCCGGTTCCGAATACGAATACATGTTTTGAGATTCGGGCCTGAACCGGACCCGGAATCGGAATCGGAACCGCCTGGAACCGTCATCAGATTCGGAACCGGGAACCGGAACCGGTGGAACCGAAACCGGAACCGCCCAGAACCGGTTGAAGTTACCGTGTAATATTTTAGAATGTATTAGTAATTTAGTATTACTTTCTTTCCATGTAATCGTTTTTTAAGACTTGCAAATTGAAATCATGTAACCTCTTAGTAGTTGTACTCTTTTCCTAATTAGGGTTTCCCAATGGGTTTTACCTAATAAGGTTTTAATGAGGCAGTGAATCATATAATTAAATTCTCTTTGTTCCTAATTTTTTGTAAATTCTAAAAATTCCTAAGTCTTTGTTTCTTACACATTTAAGATTATAAACTTGAAGAATAACCTATCTAGGAGTAAAGTGGATGAAAAGAGCAACGTGTGCGCTCAAACAGATCTCAAATCGAAGCTAAAACGAAGCAACTGGAGCCGATCGAATCTTTCCGGAACCGCTCTGGAACCGGTCAGAACCGGAACCGGCCAGAACCGGCCGGAACCGGTTTTTTTGACCGAATCCGAAGCGAATCCAGATTTCAGAATCGGAACCGGAACCGGAACCGCCCAGACCGGTTCCGAATACAAATACACATTTCCGGAACCGGAACCGGTAGAACCGGAACCGAAACCGGTGGAACCGGACCCGTGGCCACCATTACTTGAGTTGCAGTTAAAATAAAATAAATCACATGGTTGGATTAAGCTTTTTTACTTATATCCTGCATTATGGCCCTATTAAAATTGTTTTTTTGTAGTTTTGCCTGAAACTAGATAGTTACCAAGTGGCCACAAAGACAACAAGTTTAATGCACTAAAACAAAAGTTATTTGATCTACTATTCCTATATTGCCTACCTTTCTACGGTTCGAAACTTAAAACATAGCACCCTAAAATGTGTCACTGTTTCAAAGAACCACATATGCTTTCTATCTCCCTTTTACTTTCTATTATAATGCTTCCTAATATTACTCAAGGAATTCTTAAAACCAATAGACGCTATCTTATCATCTATTTTCTTCTTACTTCTACCAAAACTTACTTATCCATTGTCTTGTCATATGTAGATTCTTATCTAGTCTGTTTTTTCTTTAATTTATGAATTTCACACTCAAATATGATATCTTGTAGCTTCTTTTTCGGTGACAATCTTGAACCCTAACATCTTAGCCTACTCTAGACTTGTTTAAGTGTAGTCATTCTCCAACGTATTACCTTTTGTGATCTTGTTAGGGTCAGCTTGTTGGTACTCTAGTTTGTCGAACAAAATCATGACTCTTCATCAAACTCATCCTTAATCAAATCAAGTGGTCAGATTCAAAATATGCGACTCCATTGATTTGTTAAACTGCCCATCCAAAGTAACTCATTTCAATAATGCAAATCTATCAGTATCTTCTTGCTAGTTTCTTTTGTCAATTTACTCATGGTATACTAACAAAATATTTTGCTACAGTGTTGATAAGTTTCTTTTGTCATTGTACCAACGGGTATGTTAGCCACGAATATTTCTATAAGTGATGCCGACCATGAGGCTATCATACACTAAAAGTAAGGGTGAGACTTTATCATTATTTTATTGTTCGGGAAAAATACAGTGATAAAACTCAATTAAATAACTTAGCAAGACACCAAATCTCTGAAATTTGGTCGGTAGATGAGTGATATATTAGAACTAAAAATCCTAGGTTTAAAACCTATTCAATACCGTAACTATAAAAAAAAATAAGACGATAGTTTCACATTGAGGTAAATTAATGAGTTATTCACCACATGTAACAATAGATCACAATTCAACATCGGTCCCCATAGTTTGTATGCTAAGATTGTACCTAAAATCAAAAGAATAACAACCAAAAGGAGAATGAAAAATATGTAATAGACGAATTTCACAAATTATTTAAAGAGAAAAGAATGAAGACCTCGAGTTGAGGCCTTCTTCCAGTTTTAAAGTGTGGCCCACTCTTCTTTTTCTACCATGGTAGTACAAGCTTAGCCAACCCAGTGCTAATAGAGCACCGAGTACGACGACCATATAATTAATAAATATACTACTACACAATGAATGAATGCAACATCCATTCATCCATCTTCTTTGCAGTAAATACTACAGTAGTAATAGTAACAAAACAAACAAACAAACAGTTCAACAATACTAAATGATAGTATAAATTAACATTGGATCAAATCAATGAATCAAATTACTGGAGTGGCCTGGTGTTCCTCCCCTTAGCTCTTCCACAGAGAATTGCATTCTTTGGGATGGGGAACTCATCTCTAAGTGAAGTGGAAGTTGTAAACACCCTGAGGTAGAATTGCTGTCCCAAGTATTGTCTTGCCCAGTACTCTGATCTCACGTTCCACATCCCTACATTGTCCAGGGCTATGTAAATTGCGGTCCACGACTTAGGGTACACCTGAAAATCACAGAGATAGATACACATTATTTGATTGTCAGACCGTTGGTTTTGGTAGGTCCAAATGACATCATCATATAGTACGTGGTAACATAAAGATTAGATTGATCTATAAGAAGAAAAAAACAAAAGATAAGATTCTCACTTGTGTGGTGCAACGGAAAATTGCATCTCTGAGATTGTACTGGTTCCTGCTAGCAGGTGACCATTCCCCACCATCCATTCTGTTTACAAACACACCAGAGGATCAATGAAATTCACATTCTTAGTTCATTATGCACAAGATAATCACTAATCAATAAGGCAAAGCAGAATAACTTACCCAACAACAAAGAAGTTATAACCATCAAGATGCCAAGTCTGAAGAATATCCTCCTTATTCTCAAACACAATCTCAATAAAGGCTCTGAAATCCGCACCCATAACACCCGTATCAAGATAAACACCTCTCCCACTAGGTCTATCAGGCACACTCCCAACTTTAAACACCCCACCAATCTTAAAATAATCCGCAACTTTCATCGGCGTATCAGGTGCCACAAACGACACACTATTCACACCATATCTCTGTTTCCCATTCACTTGTCCAGCAGAGTTCTGAACCTGTATTGTTCTGGAAGTGTTCACCATTCCGTAATGATACGACCCTTGTGGATTGGGTCTCGGCCCACTAGCTGTTAAGTTCATACGGATGGATCGGGCTTGTTCCAGTGACCAGTCAACTTGAATTGTTGGGCCTCCAGGTGGGGAACCGGAGACTGAAGTGCGGGAGTTGCTGTAGTGAAGAATGGCTGAGGAGGCTAGAATTTTGGTAGTGAAGCGTGATGAAACTGCTATGTGGTAGTCTTTTGATGGTTGGTCAGCTGTGACTAGAACGGAGTAGGATTGACCTACGTGGATGTCAAGTGATGAGTATGTGTTCTGGACTGTATGTGTACCTTCAACTTCTACTAGTTTCATCTTGTGACCTTCGATTCGGAAGTTGAGACTGTTCTCTAACCCAACATTTGATATTCTTAACCTGATTGTCTTTCCTGTTTATGTATTAACAAACAAACAATCAGAGATCACCATGTTTTATTATATAGTTGAGATGAGTACTGTAAATGATTAAAATCAAGTAAATCAAATCAAAATACCTTGATCAATGGTGAAAGTTGCGCCGGATTTCCGTCCATTGATGAGGATAGCGTCTGGGAAAGGTAATTTATGTCCACGATCCAAGATCCGTTTCAATACGGTGTGATTGTATCTGTACCAATCGCCGATGAGGACGGTGTAATCAGCTGAGGGGTCTGGAAATGGGACTGGGATTCTAGGTCGGCTTAAGATACGGATCCCACCAAATCCACCGGCGGCTTTGTGGAAAGCGAGTGATGGAAAGTAGTAGAAGCTACCGATTTGATCCTTGACTTGAAGGATGTAAGTGAAGTTTTTACCAGGTGGGATTGGGCATGTTGTGCCAAACACTCCATCTTCGTATGAGTTTCTTCTGTTTTGAACTCCAGCCCTGATAGGAAAACATGTTTGAAAATCGTAATAATTAGCTTACCCCATCTTCATACAGATTACAGATCAGTCGTTATCAGTAAAAAAATTAGTCCACTAATATAGATCTGAGAGTTTTTTTTTTTTTTGAAGAGAAAATCCATAAATATAGATCTGAGAGTTATTATAGGAAAAAACACATGTCATATGTCTGTTAAACAAAGAAAGTTGTAACGAAATTAACAGAGAGAGAGAGATGCAAAGAAAGGATAAGGTAGAAGTGGACTACTGCATTAATAAATTTCTGTGGATCTGGTTCCTGACCTAAAGATAAACCTAATCACGTGTGTGTGGGTTAAAAGCAAAACCCCAAATCTACCCCTGAGCCGAAATAAGTATAATTAAAGAATAAAGATTACGACCATAAGACATTCATTTCTATATCGGGAATTATTTACGACACTGACAGCCATAATTTAAGATTTAGTCATCTTCAACTAACACAAATCATATCATAACTTTAACCAGAGTTCGCTAATATCCAAACAGCAGAAAAAGAAAGAATGGATACAAGAAGGAAGAAAACTACCAAGATCGATCACAAACTCAGAAAGAACCCACATTAATATTCAACAGAACAGAACTCACCATGAGAGTAGGAAAGGCTCGTCTAGACTGTTGAAGACGTTAATAATAAGGTTATCGTTGGTAACTGAGTGGATATCAGGTCCTGGAAATTGTCCATTGATCAATATACCCTACAACACAAAACCCAGATCAAGTATAATTAGTTTGGAACAGATCAGAAGGAACTGGACTGAACAAGTGGGGTTAAGGTGTACTAACCTTTTGTGGAATGCCGAGTGGCCAAATAGTACCATAAGTAACATTCCAATCAAAGAACTTGTAAGGATCCTCAGCACCGACATTAATGGCACCGAATAACAAAGATCCAGTAGTACTACATAATAGTACAAGTAGTAACATCCACGGCATTGAACTAGAACACCCGCTTCCTCCCATATTTACTACTTCTTGTAGTGAGTAAATAGAGTTAGCTAGGAGAACTGACGTATGTTATTGTTGTTTCTGATTGGTAAAAGATTCCTTTTTTTAGCGATTAAGCTGCTGCATTATAAGAGCGGAGAAAAGAAAGAAAGAATAGAGTTTTGAATGAGAAAAAGGGGAAAAGGGAAGAGGAGAAAGAAAGGAGAGACAGTAGTTGCTAATATGGGATACAGAGCAGAGGAGAAAGGAAGATGGAGAGGAAAAAGTAAATAGGCGGGTGGGTCGTTTAGGGGGGTATTTGTGAGTGAGACAGGCAGAGCAGGGAGAAGTGCCTCTGAAGAGGACTTTTACTTTGGGTGGTGGGGTTGCGGTGTTGTTTAAGCGCTGATGGAGGGAGGACGGGGAAGTCGAATTCTCTCGACTCTGCTCGACCCGACCCGCCTCCAAAATTCAATCAATTTGTTTCCTCCTCCTCGATCAGCGAGGGTGAAACAGAAGGTGGTAGTGGGGCGACGTTGTGTCGGTGTGAAGAAGGAAGTAGGGTCCACGCGGGGCGGTGAACAAATTGTTTTTTTGCGGGAAAAGAAAAACAAATGAAAAGAGAAGACTGGCTAGCTATCCCTTGTGATGTTTTCCACATGCTGAGAATGCTGGAGTGCAAGTGCTCGTCCCGTCTGACTTCTGTCAAGCAACAGTCGTCTTTAATACTGTAAACACGTACGGACTAGAAAAAGCTAATCTTCTCATCTGCTCAATTGGATTCGAGCCAAAATGGCTGCGTTTGTTACCGAACTCTTCTTTCTAGGGTTCAAATCCTGAAAACTCCTAATTCTTTTTTTTCCTTCTGTGTCATTTTAGCTACTTGTCCGCCCCTTCGAGAGACTAGACTTCTCTGTCGAGGGTCTGAACTCCTCTTTTAGGGTTCAAATCTTTTCTCATTGCCTTTTCTTTTCTTATGTATCATTTAGGCATATACGTCCCCCTTTCGAGAGACTGGACCTCTTTCGAGGGTCCGAATCCTCTTTGAGAGTTCAAATCTTTCTAATTTGCCTTTCCTTTTGTGTCATTATGGCATATTGTCCCCCTTTCGAAGGACTGGGACTCCTCTTTCGAGGGTCGAACTCCTCTTTCGAGGGTTCTGGATCCCAAGGGTCGACCACGCTCCAGCGTCTTGAGATCACTTGCCGTAGCGGTTGTCTCTCACCCTCTAACCGAGCTGGAACATTCGCAGTAGTATATATATGACCGCGTATTCATATCTATGAAGCATCAAGAGTTGCAACATTTTCCACACGAATTATTCTTTGAACTCTAGTTCATTTTTCTTGTATGCATGACATAATTCTAGTCCATTAAACATTAGTTAAGAATATTCAAGCTAGAGGACACGCTCTCTAATTTGACATTTAAAAACTCATACTTCCTAGAAGCATGGTTTGTAGAACATTCAATATGTGCTTGCTTTTTTAATCTTCAACAAGGCACAATTGGTTTTATGATAAGACTTTGTGCCAAATAATCAAAAACATATCATTCTCCCCTAAAGTTGAGAATGCTTAAGAACTAAAGAAGTGCATTAGTTCTCAACTTCCCTTTTTTAACCTTTGATATTTTGATGGGGAGGTATAGACAACAAACCCAAGATCTAACCTTTTTTCTTTGCTTTACAAATGAACGACTTAATAAGGTCGTTCTTAGTGGGAGATAAGTTACTCAATACCACTATCTTTCAAGTTTCAATTGATCCATCTTAATCTCAAAATCACATGGATAATTTCATTATAGCTAGATTTTTCTAAATCAATAGCCCAATGAATACAATACTTCATGTGACCATTATTTGATGTATCAAACACATATATTTCAAAGGTCCACATGGTAATTTTTCCGCCATAATCAATCCATGATATTTCAAGGGAGTATAAAAAATTCTATCCAATTCCTTTGAATGATCTCGCATATCTTATATGAACTATGTCACCCAAGTAATAACCTGGAAGTTCTTGATAGTTTAGAAAATAGTGAGTCGACATCACTTTTCTCACGGATGGCCCATTTTTCCGTTTTATATAAGGAATTTTATTTACACTAAACCGCATGTTAGTGACCCCCTTTTTCTTTGGGCTTTATGAGATTCTAGTCTATAAAACGATATTAACTTGGCACATTTTGTGCGGTTTTCCCATCATATGAGCATACTTTATCATTAAAAGTGCATATTCAATGTTTATTCTTGTTCCCTCAGGAACATAATGAAGAGCTTTGAAATTCACAGCTCACAAGAGCAAGCTCTCTTCTCATATTCTCTTGACTATAGAGTTGTATATAAAACATTTTCAGTTGTGCATTATAGCACTATTGATAAATTGTGACTTTGTCATTTAATCACTTACAACATGCTCGCAAATTTATATATAGATTTCAAAGATGGTTCAATGGACCATATTTTCCTTGAGTACCATGAATAACCAATACCCAAAGCATGGTTATAATATATATATTAAAATTCATGTACTCGCGTGCGTCTTTCGCACTTTAAAATATGGTACTAAGGATGATATTAACACTTTTTCATCAATAATAACATCATCTCAACAATATCCTTCATGGAAATGTAACGGTCTACATGATGTCATTGCACACAATTTCTTTTTATATGGTCCAACCATGTACGGATGTACAATAATCTGTCATAGATTATAACATCTTTTAGAAGCGACCTTTACAAGATAAAATGGTCATTTTCTAAGCTAACTCAAGCTTTTAGTTTCCCATATTGTCAATGATCTTACATATAGATCTCGCCAAAAACAACCTCAAACTGACTTTTTTCATAATATGCATGATTCACATTAACATTTCAGAGCTTGAGTTGGAAATTCACTGGAAAAACTCTTTAATTTTCCAATAATAATCCTCAAATGTACTCCTCAATGTACTTAGGAGACCATTGTAACTTATACCAAAGTTACTTTTTATAGAGTTATCAACTTTCAAAATTTATCTAGCTCTTCAAGAGCTTTTACAATTTGGTTCATCTTGTACCAAATGTTGACCATTTTTAAACCAATCCACCTCAAATGCATAATCATGCATGAGGGAAAATAATAATTTATCATTCTCAACCTTCAATGCAATTATTTTGCACGAGGGAGTATAAGGATCTTACAGCTCTTAGCTTCAAGAGCATAATTTCGCATGAGGGAAATAGCACACTATAATTCTCAACCTCCAATGCTTGTATACAATCGAATAACATGATCCTTTTATTTTTTCTCCTAGTGCTGAAATACCCCGTAATTAAAAACAGTGATTAATTAGGCTAATTATATTTTTAAAGGCTTAATTACACTTAAATAAATACGAGGAACAAATCCCGAAGAAAACGGACCTTTAAAATGGGTTAAAAGCATAAACGAACCTTAAAGCGCGTTTTCGAGGAAACCGGGAAAACGTGACTTTAAGCGGGTCAAATAGACTCGTAATAATTTTGGTCAACTAAATAGTCACTAATAAATATTAGTGAAGCTTTAGAACCAATAAAATTAATTAAACGAGAAAATTCCGGAAACGGGTACCGGTTAGTGGAAACTGTAACAACCGGTAAGTTGTGGGGTGAGAACGCAATAAACAAAGTTAGTGTGTCCACTTGCAAATAAAAAGTTAAAAGCTGTGTGTGTGGGTGTGGGATCCGATTTCCCCCCCCTCCTCCTCACTCACTTAATGTGTCTTATTTACAAAAAGACAAACCTATTAACTAAAGCAAAAGAAAAAAAAGGAGTCTCTCTCCTCACTCCCCTCCCTCACTCACGCATCCCTCTCTCTTTCTCTATTTTCTCTCTTCTTCCTCTTGCACCTGCGACAGCCATGGAGAAAGGAAGGAGCTCTCTCAACTTCCTCCTTCTCTCCTCTCTTTGAGTGCTCAAACCTTCTCCAAACTCAACAAAAATTATACCATTGGAATCCCCTCGCAAAGGAGAACATTTTCATCCTTTCAAAAACCCAAAAGCTCCACTTTTGTTTTGTGGGTGTTCTCCATTTGAAGATTCAAGTCCACCATTAGAAGCACCTTCACCTCCTTCATCTTGAGGTAAAAAGAATTTCGAAAATCCATCATTCCTAGCTCTCATTAGCATTTTAAGAATTTTCAGTTTTGAATGCTTTCTCCCTTGTTGCTTCAGCCGATTTTGGCTCTTCCTTGGGCTAGGAATATTGTTCTCTTGCTAGTCAAGAACTCCATCCATCCATTGAAAGGTAATACCCTTGTCTAAACCCTACAACATTAAATTCTAGGGTTAGAGTAAAAATGAATGCTAAATGGTATGTGTATGTATTATGTGCTGTAGCACTTTGTGTGTGGGAACCCTATTGGGACCGAGAACAAAGAGAAAAAGGAAGAGAAGGAAAAGAAAGAAAAGAAAACTAGCAAAACAAGGTAAAGCCTCTTACCTTGAGCTAGTTTGTATTGTGTATTGTAGCAGTTTTTGGAGTAGTAAAATGTAGTGAATTGAGTAATGAGTAGAGAATATTGTAGTATGATGAATAATGAAGTTGTAACAGTTTTGAAGTTTTAAATGAAGTTTAAAAGCTTGGGAAAACCATTGGGTAGTAAGTGTATGTGCAGGAATTATGTGTGTAGTAGTGTTGAATGTGATATAATGTGTATAAACAGGTTGTGAGAATGTGAGATTGTGAGCTGAAATGTGTGTGGAGAATGTTAAAATATAGGGAGAGACTATGTCAAATTTTGTGTAGGAATAGAGGACTTAAGTGTTTAAGAAGAGGAAGTATTTGGAGAGTTAAAAGGAGTGTTTGTAGTTTGTAACAGATTTGAGAGAAGTGTGTAAGGAATGGAACTAGGATGTGAGTAATGTATTTGGATGCTAAGATAGCATTAGTTGGGAGAGTAATGGAATGTAGAAGATTGAGGAAAATCTGTAGCATAAAGAGGAAAAAAAGCATTAGAAGAGTAAGGGCTAGTGTAGTGTTGAGAGAAGAATGATGAAAATGAGTGTAAGTTGTGTAAGGATTGAGTAGTAAGTTTAATGGATGAACTAAGGTGATTTAGAGTGTTAAATTAGTGCTAAATCATGTGGGGAAGCATAGGTAAAGATTGGGGAAGCAATGGGTAAAGAATGCAATTGAAAACAGATTTTAAAACTGAAAACTGGGCGGACCGACCTTAGGACCGACTTGCAAGGTCGGTCGAGCCCAGATTTACAAGACGGGAAACTTACTGGAATGGACCGACCTTGCGACCGGACTTGCAAGTCGGTCGACCAAAAATTTCCGTCAAGTAAGCTACTGGAATGGACCGACTTGCGACCGGACTTGCAAGTCGGTCGCCAAAAATTTCCGTCAAGTAAGCTACTGGAATGGACCGACCTTGCGACCGGACTTGCAAGGTCGGTCGGGCAAAATTTTCAAATACGAAACTTACTGGAATGGACCGACCTTGGGACCGGACTTGCAAGGTCGGTCGGCCCTGGAATTTCACCCGAGGTAGTCTACTGGAATGGACCGGACTTGCAAGGTCGGTCGCAAGTCCGGTCGAGTCAAAAAAAAAATGTTTTAATTATATGATTATAGTAATCATATATACATATATATGCCTATTACATATGCATATATAGTAGTAATACACCATTAATGAAGTAATAATGGTAAGAAAGTAAGTAAGTTTGTAAGAAAGCAAGTTTATGAGGTAGTAAAGAAAAGAATGGTTTTATAACCAAGTATGAATGTAAAGAAGTAGTAAGTATACATTGAAAGTATCAATGAGGAGTAAGTTAGATCAATAATAGATCATTGATCATACTACTTCATGTATGTATAGGAATCAAATAGTTGATCTCCAAAGGAACCGGTAGTACGTATTCGACGGTGAACGGTATGATTTCTCATGCCCTGTATCCTAACTTGGTTACCCCGATTTGTGTGCTTATGTGATCACCAATAAGATAAATGCACGAATCGGACTTATATTGCACTTAATTGTGTTTGAACTATATTGTTCTTGTTTATGCTCTTGAACATTTAGTTTGTATAATTCATGAAATGTATGAATGGAAATGAAGTGTATGTGTAAGTATGAGTACTTGTATGTATGTATGGAAGTAAGTATGGACTTCTACTAATTCCTAACACCTAACTCCTAACATGAGTAATGAGTAAAATGGAATGAGTAGAAGCCCGATATAGTTTCGGCCACGCGTGAGGATAAGGAACACAAGAGGTTGGAACCGAATCCTGGCTATAATCTTTTCCTTGGACCAAATCCCTTGAATGGGTAGCATCCTGGATTAGTGGGCCACCCTAAAGCCCGGTGGTGGGATGTAGTAATCCCTGCCCGGAGGTCATACCGACTTAACTGGAAGTAAAGTATGTAAGAAGTAAGTATTGTATTTGTATTGGTCTTGACTATTGTAAGTCATTGACCCGGAGTAAAAGTATTGAACACCCGATTAACCCGGGTGTGTAATAAGGCTAACAAGACCTTTGTATGTATTGGAGAATTGTATCTCCGTGATGCGGTGAGTATGGTAAGTATGAATGAATGACTTGTATTGTATTCCTTGTATGTATTGTATGTATGTATGCTTGGTAAATGAATGTATTGTATTGTATTGTATAAAGCATGTATGTATGTATGAATGAAACGAACCGCATGTACTCGACCAAATAGTTGGCGTACCCTCGCTAGTACGCGGGGTATGCGGTTATCATATGCAGCGTAAGCTGACCCCCTAGGGGGAATGTTTTTACTCCACAGGTACCCGCGAGGCGTGAAGGTAAGTAAGGTCAAGATGTGATTCTTTTTGGAGTAGTAGTAGGATTGGAATGGTGTACTGAGTTGTACACGGCTAAGGCCTTTTGTGTAGCCGGTGTACCATGTGGTACACCTTTTTGGATATTGAATTCTTGATTGGATAGAGGAGAGTAGTTGTATAAACTCTTCATTTTTGGGAAGTAGTTGGAATGTAATTCATAATTTAGACTCGGTAATCAAATGTAAGTAAGTATTTGGTATTGTAAAGTAAGTAGTATGTATGTATTTCATTCTAATCATCAGACCGAAACGGTAAGTAGTAGTAGCCTTGTTAACCTTGGAGGGTTAACGGGTTGTATCACCCGCCGGGAGTAGGTAAGTATTCCGCTGCGAGAAGGGTAAGTATGGGATGATTAGAGGATAATGGAAGGATTAGCGGTTGGGGTGTTACAAAAAGTGGTATCAGAGCGAAGTATCGCTCTGATGATTAGAATCTTAAGAGTAGTGATTACCGAGTTAGGATTTCAACCGTCTTAAGACGGATATTTAGAAACCTAACTAGGAACTACCGTTAGCAATAACGGATACCACTAACGTCTGCAAAGACGATACCATTGTTTGAATGAAGACCATGAGGTCATAGTATCACGACATCTAATGTAATCCACACTTGTTCAGATGTCAGGACGTGGTCCAGGTCGTCCCAGAGGAGGGGGCAACGAAGGACCAAGCGCGCAGACGATAGCCGAAATCGTCGCCGCCACGGTAGCACAGATGCTACCGGATGTAATCAGCTGTACAACAAACACAGCAAACAAGCAGCAGCAGCAGCAGCCCGACCCACCTCATCCCCGAGACAAACTGGGTAAAAGCTGTCGCCGACCTTCGACCTCCATGCTTTAGAGGCGAGAGCGACCCCGCCAAGCTCGAGGCCTACCTCTCCGAGATGGAGACGGCCTTCGAGACACTTGAGACTCCCGCTGGAGTTCGAGTGAGGATAGCTGCGTACTACCTCAAAGACGCGGCTATGGACTGGTGGAAGCTCGTTAAGGCCGAGCACATAGCTGACCCTGCTTTCGGATGGGAAGCATTCACCTCTCTCCTCCGATCTAAGTACTACCCCGAGCATGTCAAGACCAAGAAAAGGCTTGAGCTCGATGCGCACTAAAAATGACCGAGAAGATGACGGTTGATGAATATTACCGCACCTTCACCTCTCTCTCCGACTTCTACCCGACCTTGGGTATACCGGCCAAGTCTTGGTCGACCGCTTCTACGGCGGATTGAGCCATCGACTCCGGTATGGCATGGGCTTCACACGGTTTACCTCCCTTCAGGTAAACAAGTTGAACCCTTAAAAAGCCATGAGTAATGTGAATTAGTATTCCCGTATGTAAATGTAACCTAATGCCTAAGTAATTCAGGAGTGTTACCACGCTGCATCTCGAGTTGAGATCACCTGCCAGCTAAGAGATGAGGAGCAAGCGCTGAAGCGCAAGGTGAGCGGCAAGGGTAACCCCTCCGATGATCAAAACCAATCCAAACCTTGGAAGAAAAGGAAGGGGAAGCATTCCACCATAAGAACACTTCCGGAGACGGCGGTGCCCATGCTGAGAAGGGCAAGGCAACTGAGCCATTACAGATTGCCTACACCGCACCAGTGGCAGCGAAGCCACTGAGGTCTCAGCCCTACAGGGGTAAGAAACCGAAACCGAATTAGTACACTTGTGAATTGTATGTATATAGAGTATTGTAAGTATACCGAACCTTGCTAACTTGGAAGCTATAGGTTCTGGATTTGGCCAAGGAAAGAACCAATCTGATGGCCGCAGCTACATCTGCCGTAACTGCAACAAGGATCATCCCGGCACAGATTGCCAAGGAAGGGAGATCCGCTGCTTCACTTGTCAGAAACCGGGCCACCGTGCCAATGCATGCCCGGAGAATTCTAAGCCCAAGGGCAACTACCAGGGCTACAAGCAGCGTGAGGGCAAGGAGGTTGCATCTGGCGATGCTCATGCCCAGCATACCTCACAGGGACAGGGTCCCGAGGTCCGCAGAAGGGCGCACCGCAGAGGCAGCCGGCCTTACACATCATAGACCGTGATGGGACCGGGACTAAGTCCGGCCCAGGTAACCACTGTAACCTTTAATCCTTGAAGAGCATGACTAAGTATTAAAGTAATTGTATGAATGAAAGCATGAATGCGTAAGTACTTGAAGTATGAAATTGAGCATGAGTAAGTAACATGGAAGTATGTATGAGCATGAAATGAATTAGTAAGCCTAGAACTCATTCTAGATGAATTTACCACCTTAGGGAAATTCCATATCTGTTACCCAATACCTTCAAACTCACCTCATGAAGAGACCGACATCGCCAATCACCACTTCAACAACGAACAGTGTCAGGTCATCCGCCCAGGTATGATCTTATTAAAAGGATACCTGACACCCGAAGCACAAATTTCAATCATCCGACGATGCAACGAGTTAGGAACGGGTCCAGGAGGATTTTATACACCCGAATTCCCCGGTGGAGCTACAATGAAGCTGAAAATGATGTGCTTGGGAAAGGACTGGAACCCTTATACCAAGACATACCAAACAACGCGAGCAGGAGACGGAGCAACACCTCCAGCAATACCCCCAGAATTCCAAACGCTTGTCACACAAGCTGTAGAAATTGCACAACAGTATGAAGATGAACCAATCCCTGCACTTGAAGCAGATCTATGTATCGTCAACTTCTATGAGAAAGAAGGACGACTTGGCTTACACCAAGACAAGGACGAGACAGCGGAATCTCTTGAACTAGGAGTGCCCGTAGTGTCTTGGTCCATTGGTGATGACGCCGTATTTTTGTATAGCGAGCGGAAGCGTGTGGACCTCGCAGAAAATTGGTATTGAGATCAGGAGATGTTCTAATCATGGGTGGAAAATCAAGGTTGCTGTATCACGGGATCCAGAAGATCAAGTTGAATACGGCACCACCGGCAATAATCAATGCCACACACATGATACCAGGACGCCTGAACCTTACCTTTAGAAAGTATTAATCTTGTAGTAGCATGTAATCCAGTAGTAACGTGTATTAGAGACACAGTATGTATGATGGTTGGTTATTCAATAAAAGCAGTGTTGGTTATTAAATTCCACTTGCGTTCCACCATCTTTACTTATAATCTCATGAATCAATAGGTTGTGGACTCGGTACCGAAGGTAACTTGAGCATCCTCACCGAAGAACAAGCCGGCAAGAGCGGCACCATTCTAACGGGAACCTTCCCAGTAAACGGCATCAAAGCCTCAGTATTATTCGACTCCGGCGCCTCTCACACCTTCATATCGCCATCTCTTGCGAAGAAGTTGGGGCTAGATGCGGATGAGCTACCGAACTTCTTGGTTACTCTCCCATCGAAGGAGCGGGTACAGTGTACCAAGTATTACAAATCAGCCACCATTCAAATCAAAGGTGAAGCGTTTCCCATTTCCTTCATTGAATTCAACGGATTGGGATTCGACTTAATAATTGGAATGAACTGGTTGGAGCGGCACAAGGGGAGAATCCTATGCGCCGAGCACCGATTGCTGCTCAAGAGTCCATCTGGGGTCACTGTTTCATACCGCCAGAGACCGAGAGAGCCTTCAACTACAGTCATCTCCGCCATGGCAATGTATCGGGAGCTCAGAAAAGGACATGAAGTGTATTTATGTCACGTGCAAGACCTGGAGAGAGATCCAGAGTTCAGTGACGAGGAGTGTGGATGCGGTGGTAGCAGTAGTCTCAGAATTCCCTGATGTATTTCCGAAAGAGCTACCTGGTATGCCACCACAGAGGGCGGTAGAATTTGAAATCGACCTTGTACCGGGTACTGGTCCCATTGCTAGGGCACCATACCGTATGGCACCGGCAGAAATGGCAGAACTCAAAGAACAGCTACATGATCTTCTCGACAAAGGGTTTATACGCCCGAGCGTATCACCCTGGGGAGCACCGGTCCTCTTCGTGAAGAAGAAGGACGGTAGTCTCCGCCTCTGCATCGACTACCGCGAATTGAATGCGGTCACTGTAAAGAATAAGTACCCATTGCCACGCATCGACGACCTGTTCGATCAGTTGAAGGGAGCATCCGTCTTTTCTAAGATTGATCTCCGATCCGGTTACCACCAAATTGCTATCAAAGAGCAAGACATTCAGAAAACAGCATTCCGAACAAGATATGGCCACTACGAATTCACGGTGATGCCATTCGGTTTGTCTAATGCACCAGCCAAATTCATGGACCTAATGAATCGGTTATTCAGTGATCAGCTGGACACTTCAGTAGTAGTATTCATTGACGACATTCTTGTGTATTCGAAGTCACCAGAAGAGCATGAAAACCATTTGAGAAAAGTACTTGAGACACTGCGCGAGAACCAGCTGTATGCGAAGTTCTCCAAATGCGAGTTTTGGCTAGATCAGGTATCATTCCTCGGTCATGTCATCTCGAGCGCGGGCATTTCAGTAGATCCATCCAAAATCGAAGCAGTGCGATCATGGCCTAGACCTAAGACTGTTACCGACATCCGGAGCTTTCTTGGTTTAGCCGGTTATTACCGGAGGTTTGTAAAGGACTTCTCAAAAGTCGCTAAGCCCATGACGTCATTGATGAAGAAAGATGCACCCTTTGTATGGACAAAGGAGTGCGAGTATCCTTCCAGAAATTAAAAGACTCATTGACCTCAGCGCCAATTCTCACACTTCCAGAGGGCACAGAGGGATTTGAGGTGTATTGTGATGCATCGGGCAAGGGCATGGGATGCGTACTCATGCAGCATGGCAAGGTAGTAGCCTATGCTTCTCGCCAGCTGAAAAAGCATGAGGAGAATTACCCGACACATGATCTAGAGTTAGGAGCCATTGTCTTCGCCTTGAAGATATGGCGACACTATCTCTATGGGGTAAGCATCACCATCTACTCCGACCACAAAAGTTTACAGTACGTATTCACCCAGAAAGAATTGAACCTAAGGCAGAGGAGGTGGATGGAGTTCCTCTCGGATTACGACATCAACCTCCAGTATAAAGAAGGGAAGGCAAACGTAGTAGCCGACGCCCTGAGTCGTCGAGCACACTCGCTCCATTCGCTACTCGCTTCTTCTAGCTTGGTTGACGAGGTGCGAGACGCTCAGTTGAGCGACCCATACTTCACAGAGATCAGACAGAAAATCACAGATGGTACCTTCGAGCGCCGAAAGTACGACTTCAAACTGCATGAAGATGGTCTGAGGTATCCGTTTGAATGGCAGATTATGCGTCCCCCGAAGCAATGCTGAGCTAAGGGATCGCATTCTGCGAGAGTCACATTGTTTGACATTGCATGTCCATCCGGGAGCCTCTAAAATGTACAAAGACATGAAGAGGTACTTCTGGTGGTCAGGGATGAAGTCAGACGTGACTGAGTATGTTCTGAGGTGTCTCACATGCCAGAAGGTGAAGTTCGAGCACCGAAGACCGGGAGGAATGGTGCAATCCATGCCCATTCCGGAGTGGAAATTCCATGACATCTCCATGGATTTGTTGTTGGACTCCCACCTGCTAGGGGAGGACTCAACATGATCTGGGTAGTAGTCGATCGCCTCACCAAGGTTGCCCGATTCATACCGATGAAGGACACCTGGAAGGTGGCGAAGCTCGCAGAGCTATTCGACAAGGAGATCATCCGACACCACGGAGTCCCAAAACCATTGTATCTGACCGCGACACCAGATTTCTTTCGAGATACTGGAGAGCGACACGGGAAGCTGCGGTACTGAGTTGAAGCTTAGCACCGCCTTCCATCCACAGACCGACGGTCAGACAGAAAGGACCATCCAAACACTAGAGGATATGCTAAGGGCATGTGCCTTAGACTTCCAGGGGAGCTGGATTGAGAAGCTTCATCTTATCGAGTTTTCGTATAACAATAGCTACCATGCTTCGATTAAGATGTGCCATTCCAAGCTTTGTATGGTAGACCTTGCCGTACCCCGTTGTGTTGGGATGAGTCAAGCGAAGCGGTCATCATAGGACCGGAGTATTTGGAACAAGTACAAGCTGAGGTACAACAAATCCGAGCCAATATGAAGGCAGCCCAAGATAGACAGAAATCCTATGCGGATGTGCGACGACGCGACCTTGAGTTCGCCGTGGGCGACCAAGTGTTCTGCGTGTCTCACCTATGAAGGGTGTCTTTCGATTGGCCAGAAGGGCAAACTGAGCCCGAAATTTGTAGGCCGTATGCCATTACCGAGAGGATTGGAGCCGTAGCTTATAGGCTAGCATTGCCTGGAAGAATTGGGGCGTGTTCATGATGTCTTTCATGTATCACAACTCAAGAAATACATAGCCGATCCCTCTCATGTATTAGAACCCGAACATCTATCCCTAGAGCCGACGATGAGATATGTCGAGACTCCACTGCGAATCCTTGATACCAAGACAAGAGACACTCGCCATAAATCCGTACGAATGGTGAAGGTCTTGTGGTCTAACCACGATGTCGAGGAAGCGACTTGGGAATTAGAGGACGCCATGAAGGCGAAGTACCCGAATTTATTTGTAGACTAGATGTCTAGTATCCGTATAGCACGGAGGGTACGGGGCGTACCCCTTTTTAAGGGGGGTAGAGCCTTTTGCTTTTGCATTGCTTCGGGTTAGCATTGCGTAGTATGTATGTATTGTAATTGTATTTTGGTTGGCACAAAGTAGTGCTAGTAGTATTTGGTATGTAGTACGATGTGTATGGTATGTATGTAATGAGTAATGCATGGGTGTCGTACGGTATATGACACGAATGACATTGCGAAGTATTGCGAATGTATTGTGGAATGTATGAATTGGATGGAGCATTGTGTATGGTATTTGAATGAAGTATTGCGTGTGGATTGAGTATTGCGTATGGTATTTGAACTAAGTATGTGGCATGGTATCTAAATTGCGTATGCTGGTAGTGTAAGAATTGTGAACACCTTGTAAGGTGGTAGTAGAATGTATTGTGGCAATTGGCTTGCCAAATGAGTAGAAATGGTAAACTGTAACCTTGAGCAACTTTGAGGGCAAAGTTTCTTAAGGGGGGTAGATTGAAATACCCCGTAATTAAAAACAGTGATTAATTAGGCTAATTATATTTTAAAGGCTTAATTACACTTAAATAAATACGAGGGAACAAATCCCGAAGAAAACGGACCTTTAAAATGGGTTAAAAGCATAAACGGACCTTAAAGCGCGTTTTCCGAGGAAACCGGGAAAACGTGACTTTAAGCGGGTCAAATAGACTCGTAATAATTTTGGTCAACTAAATAGTCACTAATAAATATTAGTGAAGCTTTAGAACCAATAAAATTAATTAAACGAGAAAATTCCGGAAACGGGTACCGGTTAGTGGAAACTGTAACAACCGGTAAGTTGTGGGGTGAGAACGCAAATAAACAAAGTTAGTGTGTCCACCTTGCAAATAAAAAGTTAAAAGCTGTGTGTGTGTGGGTGTGGGATCCGATTCCCCCCCCCCCCTCCTCCTCACTCACTTAATGTGTCTTATTTACAAAAAGACAAACCTATTAACTAAAGCAAAAGAAAAAAAAGGAGTCTCTCTCCTCACTCCCCTCACCCTCACTCACGCATCCCTCTCTCTCTTTCTCTATTTTCTCTCTTCTTCCTCTTGCACCTGCGACAGCCATGGAGAAAGGATGGAGCTCTCTCAACTTCCTCCTTCTCCTCTCTTTGAGTGCTCAAACCTTCTCCAAACTCAACAAAAATTATACCATTGGAATCCCCTCGCAAAGGAGAACATTTTCATCCTTTCAAAAACCCAAAAGCTCCACTTTCGTTTTGTGGGTGTTCTCCATTTGAAGATTCAAGTCCACCATTAGAAGCACCTTCACCTCCTCTTCATCTTGAGGTAAAAAGAATTTCGAAAATCCATCATTCCTAGCTCTCATTAGCATTTTAAGAATTTTCAGTCTTTGAATGCTTTCTCCCTTGTTGCTTCAGCCGATTTTGGCTCTTCCTTGGGCTAGGAATATTGTTCTCTTGCTAGTCAAGAACTCCATCCATCCATTGAAAGGTAATACCCTTCTCTAAACCCTAAAACATTAAATTCTAGGGTTAGAGTAAAAATGAATGCTAAATGGTATGGTGTATGTATTATGTGCTGTAGCACTTTGTGTGTGGGAACCCTATTGGGACCGAGAACAAAGAGAGTAAAGGAAGAGAAGGAAAAGAAAGAAAAGAAAACTAGCAAAACAAGGTAAAGCCTCTTACCTTGAACTAGTTTGTATTGTGTATTGTAGCAGTTTTTGGAGTAGTAAAATAAGTAGTGAATTGAGTAATGAGTAATGAGAATATTGTAGTATGATGAATAATGAAGTTGTAACAGTTTTGAAGTTCTTAAATGAAGTTTAAAAGCTTGGGAAAACCATTGGGTAGTAAGTGTATATGTGCAGGAAATTATGTTGTAGTAGTGATGAATTGTGTATATAACGTGTGGTATAAACAGGTTGTGAGAATGTGAGATTGTGAGCTGAAATGGTGTGTGGAGAATGTTAAAAATATAGGGGAGTCTATGTCAAATTTTGTGTAGGAGTAAGAGGACTTAAGTGTTTAAGAAGAGGAAGTATTTGGAGAGTTAAAAGGAGTGTTTTTGTAGTTTGCAACAGATTTTGAGAGAAGTGTGTGAAGGAAGGGAACTAGGATGTGAGTAATGTATTTTGGATGCTAAGAATGGCATTAGTTGGGAGAGTAATGGAATGTAGAAGATTAAGCGAAAATCTGTAGCATAAAGAGGAAGTTAAAAAGCATTAGAAGAGTAAGGGCTAGTGTAGGTGTTGAGAGAAGAATGATGAAAATGAGTATAAGTTGTGTAAGGATTGAGTAGTAAGTTTAATGGATGAACTAAGGTGATTTAGAGTGTTAAATTAGTGCTAAATCATGTGGGGAAGCATAGGTAAAGATTGGGGAAGCAATGGGTAAAGAATGCAATTGAAAACAGATTTTAAAACTGAAAGACTGGGCTGGACCGACCTTAGGACCGAGCTTGCAAGGTCGGTCGAGCCCAGATTTACAAGACGGGAAACTTACTGGAATGGACCGACCTTGCGACCGGACTTGCAAGGTCGGTCGATTCAAAAATTTTCCGTCAAGTAAGCTACTGGAATGGACCGACCTTGCGACCGGACTTGCAAGGTCGGTCGACTCAAAAATTTTCCGTCAAGTAAGCTACTGGAATGGACCGACCTTGCGACCGGACTTGCAAGGTCGGTCGGGCCAAAATTTTCAAATACGAAACTTACTGGAATGGACCGACCTTGGGACCGGACTTGCAAGGTCGGTCGGCCCTGGAATTTCACCCGAGGTAGTCTACTGGAATGGACCGGACTTGCAAGGTCGGTCGCAAGTCCGGTCGGGTAAAAAAATGTTTTAATTATATGATTATAGTAATCATATATACATATATATGCCTATGTACACATATGCATATATAGGTAGTAATACACCATTAATAAGGTAATAATGGTAAGAAAGTAAGTAAGTTTGTAAGAAAGCAAGTTTATGAGGTAGTAAAGAAAAGAATGGTTTTATAACCAAGTATGAATGTAAAGAAGTAAGTAGGTATACATTGAAAGTATCAATGGAGGAGTAAGTTAGATCAATAATAGATCATTGATCATACTACTTCATGTATGTATAGGAATCAAATAGTTGATCTCCAAAGGAACCGGTAGTACGTATTCGACGGTGAACGGTATGATTTCCTCATGCCCTGTATCCTAACTTGGTTACCCCGATTTGTGTGCTTATGTGATCACCAATAAGATAAATGCACGAATCGGACTTATATTGCACTTAATTGTGTTTGGACTATATTGTTCTTGTTTTATGCTCTTGAACATTTAGTTTGTATAATTCATGAAATGAATGAATGGAAATGAAGTGTATGTGTAAGTATGAGTACTTGTGTATGTATGTATGTATGGAAGTAAGTATGGACTTCTACTAATTCCTAACCACCTAACTCCTAACATGAGTAATGAGTAAAATGGAATGAGTAGAAGCCCGATATAGTTTCGGCCACGCGTGAGGATAAGGAACCACAAGAGGTTGGAACCGAATCCTGGCTATAATCTTTTCCTTGGACCAAATCCCTTGAATGGGTAGCATCCTGGATTAGTGGGCCACCCTAAAGCCCGGTGGTGGGATGTAGTAATCCCTGCCCGGAGGTCATACCGACTTAACTGGAAGTAAAGTATGTAAGAAGTAAGTATTGTATTTGTATTGGTCTTGACTATTGTAAGTCATTGACCCGGAGTAAAAGTATTGAACACCCGATTAACCCGGGTGTGTAATAAGGCTAACAAGACCTTTGTATGTATTGGAGAATTGTATCTCCGTGATGCGGTGAGTATGGTAAGTATGAATGAATGACTTGTATTGCATTCCTTGTATGTATTGTATGTATGTATGCTTGGTAAAATAAATGTATTGTATTGTATTGTATAAAGCATGTATGTATGTATGAATGAAACGAACCGCATGTACTCGACCAAATAGTTGGCGTACCCTCGCTAGTACGCGGGGTATGCGGTTATCATATGCAGCGTAAGCTGACCCCTAGGGGGAATGTTTTTACTCCACAGGTACCCGCGAGGCGTGAAGGTAAAGTAAGGTCAAGATGTGATTCTTTTTGGAGTAGTAGTAGGATTGGAATGGTGTACTGAGTTGTACACGGCTAAGGCCTTTTTGTGTAGCCGGTGTACCACGTGGTACACCTTTTTGGATATTGAATTCTTGATTGGATAGGAAGGAGTAGTTGTATAAACTCTTCATTTTTGGGAAGTAGTCTTGGAATGTAATTCATATACTTTAGCCACTCGGTAATCAAATGTAAGTAAGTATTTGGTATTGTAAAGTAAGTAGTATGTATGTATTTCATTCTAATCATCAGACCGAAACAGTAAGTGATAGTAGCCTTGTTAACCGTGGAGGGTTAACGGCGTTGTATCACCCGCCGGGAGTAGGTAAGTATTCCGCTGCGAGAAGGGTAAGTATGGGATCGATTAGAGGATAATGGAAGGATTAGCGGTTGGGGTGTTACAAGTGCACTCATTTTGCACGAGGATGTATACGAATCTTATAATCCTGAACCTCAAGTGCATTCATTTTTCACGAGGAAGTATTACGATTTTACCTCAAATGTTAGCGTCTTGCACGAGGTAGCATAATCATTAACCTCAGGTGCACCATTTTGCACGAGGTAATATTATAATTTACAATCTCCTTTTCAATGATTATATAGGAGAATTATTAATCTCTAGTGCAACATCTTGCACAAGGTAATATCACTTTTTTTACTATCCCAAAAGGGATTGCCTCATAAACGGTAATTCACGCCCATCCTTATGACAATACTATTTTTCAATCATAAAATAAATTGAATGGAATGAATCATACCATATCGATGGTTCACTTTTCAAAGCAACAAAGACATATAGTTGTTCAAAAACTATAACAATATATTGTCATTGAAGATTCCGCTTTTTTTTTACCCGGTTTTTACTTTTCACTCAAAGTTTCTTTTTATTCAATAAAGAAAAACTCGACCACGGAGAATCTCACAAAAACAATCCTTTTACCTTTTTTTTCTTTCTTAAAAACAATGAAAATTTATAAACAAGTACTCCGTTTAAATAGTGAAATTTGTATAAGTTGTACAACAAATATAAAGAAAAGAAGGATTTTCTCCTTTGATTTAAAAACACATATACACGTTTATATAAATCATTTTTGAGTTGTGTCTAACTTACCTACTTGTTAAAAAGAATATGCCGGTAAAATTTGATTAAACATACTTACACCTTTTGCATTCGGCAAAAAAACATCAGATGTGGCTTCAACATAAACTCTTTGTCAACACGGATTCACAAAGTCACCAAAAACTCCTTGAGATGCACGATAAGATCCTTGTTGCATTGTGGGGAATAAGCTTCCCTAATTAGTTTCAATTGAGTTGTGATTCTTGCTTTGGTGATGAACTTTGTATAGCGGTAGTGAATAACTAAACACAAGATCTTTGTTGATGATGTATGGCAGAGAGAAGATTTTTTTTTTAGTAGAGTCTATCGTGCTGATAACGTGTTGTAACACAGAGAGAATAGAAGAAAGGTAGAAGACAAGATAGACGTGAATTGGTATCTCCCATTGCATTCCATTGTGCATCTATATAGTACATAATACATAACCGTTACTGAACCTTTGAGTGGTAGGAATACAAAATATCAACGGTCTCTAATAAAGTGTCTTGGGAGTTACGGGAGTTTCACAGATGAAGGGTTTGGGGTAGGCCAAAAGACATGTGGATGTACATTCACTAATTAGGGTGATTTACAACAATATGGTAGTTTTGTAGTTGTTTTGGTTTGTTGTTTTATGGTAGTTTTGTGTTAGTTGTTTTGTGGCTGTTTTAAAAACTAGTGACGAAAGACGACGGTTTCGTCTGGGTGTTTTGAATATTAGTTTTGTGCAGTGCGTTTACCGTTTTCATTGTTACAATTAAAAATTTTATATTATATTTTAAAACAATTTTTGTTAATAAAGTTAAATTATATGTAGATATTTAATTATAGCCTTTAATAATTAATATTCTTTATTAATATTTTAGTGACAATTAATTTATAATGTGTATACATATTAATTTATAAATAAATTTTTTACATATATTTGAAAAAATAAAGAAATAAACCATTGTATTTTGAACAAATATATTAGATGTTATATATAAAAATATAATTTTATGGATTAGGGAAAAAATAATATCATTGAAATGAAATAACAATTCTTTCTAATAATAAAATTATTGACTGTAAGCGAATATACATATTACTTATTATTTTATTATTATATATTGTTTAATTGTTGTTAAAATATTTATTTTAAACATATATTTGTTGTTAAAACAATACATTATATTCAATTAAATATTACTTAATGAAATTCAAAAACATAAATTTAAATTTAATACTGGAAATAAAAAATAACGTATATTAGCATATAAAATTATTCTTTAATTATAAAGCACGGTATAGAACATATAATAACTTTGATATACTGACAAACCATAATAGTTTGTAAAAACAAACTTGTAATTAATCATTACTTAGCAAGTCGAATACTTATAATTGATATTTCTGAAATATACTACAATAAAAAGGGAAAACAAACTTTTATTATATATTAATTTATATATTTCAATTTTAATTTAATGTTTGTGTCAAATTTAATATATATATTATTTTTAAAATATAATTATAAATATTGAAAATCAAATTAATTTATTAAAAATATTTTTTAAATATTAATTAATATTATTAAAATATTCTCGTCCCCTTGATTACATTTTTCTGGCCACCTCTATTTACGATAATTATTTCTTTGTAGCATAAACTGTTGGTTGTTTTGTGACTGTTTTGTGCTGATATATTTGTGGTTGTTTTGAAAATTGTTGTTCGGCAGTGTCACGTTTTGATATTTTTATCAAAAATGTCACATTTATACCACAAAAACACCAACACAGAATGGAGCTTATAACTATTTATTTTGAATGACTTTTTATAGGCTTAAGTAATTACACTTGGAGATAATGGATTTCTAAGGAGGAACAAATGTTATCATAACTATTTATTTTGAATGACTTTATAGGCTACAGTTGGGGATAATGGATTTCTAAGGAGGAACAAATGTTTCTGTTTAATTACTAGTCTCTTGTCCCAAAATAAAAACAACTAGTTCCAATCTTATTCTATGTTTAGCAACTCCTTTTTCTTAGAAACGTTAGTGTGAAAGATTTCATTCTCTTCGTTGCATCACCAGTCCGTTTTAAGTATTGGAACATGGATAAAAAAAAAGAGAGAGAGAAATTAGTATTCAGCTTTTGCGGCCCAATCGTGTATCGTTCAAAACCGGCGAGACAGTGGGTGTCAGTTGCTGGTTGTTGGCACAGCCGCCGCCACCACCGCGTAAGAGCACATTCCTGCTCGCCAGCTGATAACAGACAGGTAGGACAGTCGGTGATTCTCACTGGCGTTAGCCTGTTTTTCTTTATGATTGATAAACTCTTGATTAAGGTAAGAGGTCAGAACAACGACAATAATAAGAGTGGAATCCACTCATAAAGTATTATTATTTTATTCTCATTTCTCATAATATTAGTTAAAAAACTCATTCTCCTCAATTACTACTACTTCCGTCCCGTCATAAGTGTCTCATTTGCTTTTTGGCACGTTTTTCCACTTCATATTAAATATATAAGATAAAATAATTTTTTTTTTTACAATATATAGTTTTTCACATAAGGATTCCATTATAGAAAAAAAAATTATAAAAATATACTCCCTCCGTTCATTAATATCTGTCGTTTTAGGATGTGATTCTTGTTCAAAAATATCTGTCATTCTAGCTTTTTGACACACTTCTTTCCACCTCTACCCCTACTATTCAATAAAAGTAATTATTATCTAAATGGAAAAGTAAAAAGTAGGGGCACATGCGTCATTGTTCTACTTTCTTAATAAGTGTGCAAGTTTCTAAAATGACAATTATTGTTGAACAGAGGGAGTATTATCTTACATGTTAATATTGAAGTCAAACGACAAGCTCAAATAGTAAAGTGGACAAAGTGAGTGGGACGGAGGGAGTATTAGTTAAGAAACTCTCTCTCATGTCTCTTCCCTTCACATATTCATTTATCTTTTCTTTTACATTATTGAGTGGAATCCCCTCTACGCTCTTACTTCAAATTATCGTAAATATTTCAAGTTTATGAAGAAAAATATTTCTTATTTAACTTGATTAATGAAGACATTACTCGTTTGCATTGTTCTTGGGAGTGATTTATATATCATCGATCTAGTATTGTGTAATGGCTCCATTTGATGGGAGTCTGCCAGCTGTTTAGGTGTGTTTGTCGACAAATATTGTTTATCAATTTCAGTATGGGCCCTATTATCTCTCTTCTACCTTATTATTAAAAGTACATTTAACATTTGACATCAATTTCAGTGTAAGTTCCGCCATTTCTTCTCTGCTTATTTTGATAGCTGCATTTGATAGCTGACCACAAACAGATCCAAATGAATCAAGTAGAGGAGAAAAGAAATGAGACTTAGTTGTTAGGAGTCAGTTACCGACAGTGTCAATTACCAAAATAAATAAAGTAGAGAATAAAAGATTGGAATGCCTTTGCAAAAGCAGCTGACCCAAAATAAATAAAGTAGAAGAGAACAAATGAAAAAGCTACCAACTTTCGGGTTTAGATCATCAAATGGAGCCAATGTCATGTTTGAAACAACCTCGAGACCACATTAGCTTTCACTATGTGGGGGTATTGGAGTGAATTTGAAGATTTTGTTTCACTAAAGTTGGACAAACCTGATCATCTTTGAATTTGAAATGGTCGACACCATGCAATCTATACTAGTGAGTGGCCCATGGACCGTTAATAACAAACTTTTTGCTATTCAAGCATTTGACCCCATCGGGAGAATTATGCAGCATGAATAAACATGGATTTCATTCTGGGTCAAAATCTATGACGTTCCCTATTCTCACCACAACCGGCAGTTCGCACGACAGTGCAAAAATTTGGCTGATTTACTAGAGTGATGAACGACGGGGTTTCTTCGAGCTATAGGTATCTCCGGTTTAAAGTTCTCTTGAGTGATCAACTTCCTGTTCTTCGAGCACTATATATGCTTATTGATGGGCGGTATTTTGTTTTCATTATCACGTATGACAATATGCCACTCATCTGTTCTAAATGCGACCTTTTTCTTCATGCAACCGATGCATGCCCCAACTCTCGGTCTGAAAGTGAAGTGGAGGTGCCCTACACATGTGGCTCAATATTGATATCTATTTGGCAGGGATGCACTCACAGGAGTATCATTCGCCCGGAAGCCTGGAATTATCTGTCGGGGATAGTGCACGAATTGTTAGAACGACCCATTCCCACACATGTTTCCATTTGGGCTGATAGGTAGAGAAATCTCTTGCAAGCCTATAACATCCATTCGGTGGCTTTAGATTCAAACAATGATATCCCAACCATCTCAAATGGTGCCCCCAAACGTAAGTTCAGTGATGTTTTGGTCGACGCCCCTAGGATGAAGTTTTGGGATCTTTGCTTATTTGAGGTAAGAGAAAGAGGAAGTGGTTCGAGAACCAGGAGGATGATTGATCCAGGGAGGAGGCTTGTGGTAGTTTAGGAAGCATTGGCAAGGGCAGACGATTCTGGTTCCAACTCAGAATCGTCATAGGGGATGACTTTGAGATTATTAACCGTATGAGTGTGGACACAACCCGTGTAGTTAGTCTTTTTTGGAACTTTATGTTCAAAGCCCCATTCTTTTGACCATCATTCAGTTTATTTATGTATTATCAACTGGATTGATCAGCTCATCCCATTCTTTTAAAATCAGCCACTAGTCAATATTAGTTAATATCAGCTATTAGCTAGTAGCTACTTAAACTCAAATAATCTCTCGTGTTTAGTTGGTTTAACATGTTTGACTACGTTGACCAGATCAGCTTTGTAACACCCCAACCGCTAATTCTATGCTTACCGTCTAATCGTCCTATTAATCCTACGAGTTCGCAGCGGAAATATTACATACTTACTACGGCAGGTGGTACAACGCCGCTAACCGCCCATACGGCTAGCTAGGCTTACCTTACTTACAGTCACAGTCTGATGAACATAACGTACCGAGCTACTAAATAATGCATACTGAATACAAAATAACCTACTTACATTCTTGGATCACCGAGTATTTAAAGTATTACATTACATCCTTTACCACACTTCCCAAAAGAATGAGTTTCTACCTATTACTCATCTATACCGATTCCCTTCCATCAATATCCAAAGAGGTGTACCCCATGGTACACCGGCTAATCAAAAGTTACAGCCATGTACTACTTAGTACACCCATCATAAATTCGTTGTTTACAATCAAAAGAAGATAAAGAAATAGAACTATGTCCTCAGCATCTTCATCCTTCACGTGTACCTGCGTGTAGTAAAAATGGTGCCCCAAGGGGCTCAGCAAACGCTGCATATAGACTCCGCATATACCGCGTGCTAGCTAGGGCACGCCGACTATTTGACGTCCACTAAACATGCAGTTCATTATTTTCACTCATACATGCTTTGCATTCAACATACATGCTATACATTTCATTACACAATTCAAGGCAACAATACCATAGCATACATCTCACTTACCTTCACAAGGTTAGCAAAATTATGCATCCGGGTTAATCGGAATGCTTTACTCTTTTACTCATTACTTACTTTATCTTACTTACAATTACTTACTTTCATTTACTTTACTTACTCATTCTTACTTACTTACTTATACTCAAGTTAAGTCGTCGGGACCTCCGGCCCTGGAGACTACACCGTCCCACCTTCGGGATTTACTTGACTCACCAATCCGGGATGCTACCCCACTTAAGGGATTTGGGTCGCGGACCAGTTTAAGAGTCAGGAATTGGAGCCAACCTCTCGTGACTCCGCATCCTCACGCGTGGCCGAAACTATATCGGACTTCTACTCATTCCAATTTAATTACCAATTTAAGTTAGGATGGTTAGCTTGTAAGGAATAAGTTAGAAGTCCAAACACATCACAATCGGTCACAATACAATACATCATACTTACACACATTCATATTCATCCAAACATTTCATGAATTATACAAACTAAAATTTAAGAAAAATTCACAACATACAACACTACATATTCACAAGTATGCATGTTAACTCCGATTCGTGCATTTATCTTATTTGGTGATCAATTAGCACACAACACACAAATCAGAGTAACCAAAATAGCATACGGGGCATGAGGAATCCATACCGTTCACCGTTGCACGTGTTTCCAAACGTCCTCCGGTGTCACAAATCAAGTCCTATTATATACATACAATTGAATGATTAATTTACCTATCATCAACTTAACTCCTACCTACTATGTCCTTACACTTCTTACACTACACTTTACATACTTATTTTTCATTACTTAAGTTCACTTTCTTACTTACTTTGGCATGCTTTCATACATGCATATATCATATATATAATATATTATATATATAATATATAGGTATACACATATATATATATATATATATATATATATTATTTAATTTAAATAATATTTTTTTTTTGACCGGACCGACTTGCGACTACCTTGCAAGTCCGGTCCATTCCAGTAGCTCAGATTACCGAAATCCTTCTGGCCGACCGAACTTGCAAGTCCGGTCGCAAGTTCGGTCCATTCCAGAAGGTTTCCTCGGTGAATTTTTCTGGCTCGACCGAACTTGCAAGTCCGGTCGCAAGTCCGGTCGATTCCAGTAGCTTTCTGATGGGAAAATTTTCTGCTCCGACCGAACTTGCAAGTCCGGTCGCAAGTCCGGTCGATTCCAGAAGATTTCCCGTCTTTGTAAGTCTGGGCTCGACCGAACTTGCAAGTCCGGTCGCAAGTTCGGTCCAACCCAGTATTTGCATTTTAATTTCTGTTTTCAGTCCTCTCTTTCACCCATTACTTCCCCATTGTTCCTACACTTATTCCCACATGTTATAACATTATTTAAACCTCCTAATACACCCTAGTTCATTTCCTAACTCCTTACACAATTCTATACTCATTCACTCACATAATTTTCCAAGTTTCACACAACACTCACACTAGGTTCTTCTCTAGTTGCATTATGCTACAGATTTTAACGCTTACACTCCCCAACTACAACTCCCTCTTCTAATGTCATTTATAACACCTCTAATACACTACAATTACATTAACTATCTCTCCCCATCTTCCCTCTATCTATCTATCTCAAAATCTGTTACAACTTACATCATTCACCTAGTTTAAAATTCACTAAGTGTTCTAATCCTAGATAAATTTTGACATAACCTCCCCTATATTTTTACACTCTCACCACATATTCTAGTTCACATTTCAACACTCTTTTCACCTGTTTCAAAACAGCACTAGTGCCCAAGCTCTCAAACACTAATATCAACTACTAAACACTCATAAAATTCCTGCACATTAACACTAATTCCCAATCTGTTTTCAATAAGTTTTACACATCTTTTAAAGCTTCAAAATACTTATATGCTCTTACACACCACACTACTAATACATCACCATTCCCATTACTCATTTCAAACTACCAAAAACTGTTACATATATATATATACCAAGTTACACAAAAGAGTATCCTTACCTTGTTTCTCTTCTAGTTCCTTTCTTCTTCTTTCTTCTTCCTTCCTTCTCTCTCTACCGGTTTTGTAATCTCAATTCCTCTAACACCACAACCATTTACATATATACATTTCAATATACCATTTTAATACTAAAACTAACCCTAACCATTATTCAAGCTCTAATGTAGGTTTTAGGGTTTAGAAATTTTATTACCTTTCAAGGGTGCAAATGGAGCTTGGAGTGGCTCAAGAATAATATTTCCAACTCCACCAACAAGCCAAAATCGGCTAGAACAAGAGGAAGAACAAGGGTTTAGTTCATGAATTTCGTTTTGCCTTTGAGGCTAGAAAAAGATGGAGTTTTTGAAGATGTTTTTACCTTAATAGAACAAGGAGAAGGAGGGCCTTCTAATGGTTTTAGGGTTTGAAGCTCCCAAATGGGACATACCCATAAAACCGAAAATGCTCATTTTCAATTTTTGAGGCTAGAAAGAGGAGTTTTTGAAAGTTTTTAGCTAATTGAGGAGGAGGGAAGACAATGCGTGTAATTTTTGTAATTTTTGGAGGGAGAGGTTGAGGGAGTTAAAAGGAGGAGGAAGATTGGAGTTTGTGGGTGTTTTCTCAATCACCATGGAAATCGGTTGGAGGTAGAAGAAGAAGAAAAGAGAGAGTGCTGGGTGGGGCTTTCACGTGAGAGAGAGGATGAGTGTGGGAGAGAGAGAATTGTGAGAGTAAATAAGGTAAGGTGAGTTACTTTATTGCTTTGTTTTTAGTTAATAAGAGAAGAGTGTGAGGGGTGTGAGGGGGGAACAAAATCGGACAGCCCCACAGCCCACATGGGTTTTAGAATTCTTTTTACATTATTGGACACATAAGTTTGGTCTATTTATATTTCTACCCCACAACTTCCCGTTTTTGACAGTTTTTACTAATCTCTTGTTTTATTGATTTTATTGGTCCTAAAGCTTCACTACTATTTATTAATGATTATTTAGTTGACAAAAATTGTTACGAGTCTATTTGACCCGCTTAAAGACACGTTTTCCCGGTTACCTCGAAAAACGCGCTTTAATGTTCATTAGTGATTTAATCCATGTTAAGGATCCGTTTTCTTCGGGATTTGTTCCCTCATGATTATTACACTTAATTAAGCCTCTAAATTACTTATTAGCCTAATTAATCACTGTTTTTAATTATGGGGTATTTTTCAAGCTTGTTCTTTAAAATCAGCCATCAGCCATTATCAGCTATTATTAGTTGTCAGCTAACATCTCATGATATGTAAAAGAATAGGGCCTAAAAATGTGTCATGTTTGGTTGTTTTCACTACAAGAAAAAGGTTAGTTTACTACCGGCACAATTGGTAGCGATAATAGTAAAATGGGTAGCCAAATAGAACGACCTACCGCTTTTGTTCATTTGCTACCGGAGTTTGGTGGTGGGTAGCAATTTCACTACGTTTTCTAGTTGGTAGCAATTTCGCTGCCACACCACCACTACTCTTTCTTCTAATAGCAATTTTGCCATTGCTCTTTCTTCTAGTAGCAATTTTACCACCGAGAGTGTGGTAGTATTCTTAGGCACACATCAAGGATCCACGACGTATGGATATATCATCTACCACCTTTTAATTCAGACTAATGTGCACAAATCAAGGATTGAACAACCCGTGACCTTTTAATTCAGACTAATGTGCACAAATTAAGGATCGAACAACCCATGATGTGTGGGTATAAATAGACCTCATACCAATGGCATAATTAATTCAGACTAGTGTGCTAAAATGTATGCGATTCGAAAAAGGGGAAGTGATTCGAGAACCTGGAGGATGATTGGTCCATGAAGGAGGCTTGTGGTAGTTTATGAAGCATTGGCAAGGGCAGGCGATTCTGGTTCCAACTCAAAATTGCCATGGGGGCTGACTTTGATATTTCTAACTGTATAAGTGTGGACATAACCCATGTAGTTAGTCTTTTTTGGAACTTTAAGTTCCAAAATGTGCTTTGTTTGGTTGTTTTAGACATGAAATTTTGGCTAAGGTTTTGGGTAGTGTCTAGGTTTGTTGATGTGTTTAGTACTTTGGATATGAACTTTGTTGGTTTGCCACCTGGTCTTTTGGTGGGTATGTGATGGGATCGGGGTGCTGACCGAGTAGGTCTGAGGTGTTAGTCTCAGACCAACTCTGCTTGAAGAATGAATGTATGCAGAAACTAATAACGCGGAATGTAACACCCCTACCGCTAATACCGTCATTACTGTACAAATACTTACCTTCGCAGCGGATACTACATACATAACGGCGGGTGTACAATGCCGCTAGTCACCCACGTGACTAACAAGGCGAGTTACAATACTACATACTATCGGTCTGATGAATTTGAACATACCGAGTACTCTACACAATACAATACTTCCCATTGCTTACTCATCCATAATTCGGTTACAACTCCAATACATTACTATACCGAGTATACTACGATCCTTACATTACCGATATAGTTCACACTTCCAAATTCATAATACGTTACAAATACAATTCCTTTACTCAACTACCCATGCTTACATAGCAGTCCCCGTCCTACTCTCTCGAACGGTGGCCAGCTTCGAGTACCTGCACACTAAAAACGGTCCCCCTAGGGGGTCAGCTTACGCTGCATATGAAATTCGCATATACGCGTGCTAACCGCGGTACGCCGACTACTTGGGGTCGGATATACATGGAGTTCATTTTACATGCATACATACATACTATTACTACACAATACATTCATCAATACTTACATACGCATACAAGGTTCAATACTTGCCAAGGAAGACAATTCTATAGTCAACCGTTCGTACTAGTTATTTATTCAATACTCTTTCGTTGCGTTACTCTTTACTCTGTTCGTACTTTATTCGATATTCGCTACTCTACTCATACTCACTCCTACTCTTGTATACTCATCACTCCATGTTCAGTACCTTACTCGCACACGATCCTTACTCTGTACTCGTTACTATACTTGTGTATACTTGCTACTCAATACTCCATACTTACTCATACATACTCAATACTCGATACTTACTCATACGTACTCAATACTCGGTACTCATTACATACTCATACTCGCTTCTTACTCAATACTCATTACTCATTACTTTGGTCTCTGGGCGGAGTCATACACAAGACTCGCCACCGGACCTACAATACGAGGGCTATACGCTTAGCTCCTCAAATACTCAAATGTCCGTTTTCACCGGACTACTCAAATTCCCGACACTCTTCTCTCAGAGTATATTACAATCTCATGGATTAGCCTAGAAGTATCTCTCTCGATAACCTCTGCTAGCTTAGGGAATTACCACCGTCTAGTATCCTCAGATTTAAGGGTTTCCCCAACATATCGAATACTCTCTCGTTCGGGGCATACTTACATCAGTCGGGTCCTCTCATAATGGGTCGACTAATACTAAGGGGTTTGGAGATCCCTCATCATTCTTTACTACTCTCATGGTTCATGTTTTGCACCAAGATTAATTCCTCTAATAGAGGTTACTTACTTACTTCCACTACTTGTTGTTTGTGGATTATTCATTTTGGTTCTCCTACCGTTATCGGAAGGTTATTACTCCCGTACACTCTCTCACATTCTAGTGAGTTTCGTTGGGTTGCGTTATCGTTTGTTGATTCGTAGTTTAGTGCGTTGCTACGGTTCCATTAGTTCACAACATGACTCTTACTACGAGCCACTACACAACAAGACTCATCTATGAGTCGTACTACGCACCAAATGAAGCCACACAATCAATCAAGAAGGGTTAGCTCACACAACATACACCAAGACATACAATGAAAGGCAATAAACCGTTTTCATGCTTTAATCTTGATTAGCCGGCATACAGCACACAAATCAACGTAACTCGGTTAGCATACGGGGCATGAGAAATCATACCTTTCACCGGAGTTAGCTCTACCGTGTGTTCCCTTGTTCCTTGGTTCACACTTGTTCCACTGATAATGTTTCAAGCATTATATTAACACTATGTTCATAGGGTACACAAATAACCACTACTCCCGTACTTACCCCGTTATCCCGGTATACTTAATGTTCTCATACTCTCAACCTACTTACTTACTTTCATACTTGTTTTCCTACTCATACACTTACTTTCCTACCATTGGTGTCACATTAATGGTATATTACTAAGGTCCTTTACTTATGTACTTACCTACATATATACATACATATGATTACTATGTTACTACTATTTTTTTTTGTATAAGTTGGGGCCGTCCGACCCACCGTCCAACCCAACCTATGGGTCGGACCATTCCAGTAAGTTTTCCGTCTTCTGAAAATGTCCCGTCCGACCCAGAACTGTTCCGTCCGACCCATACACCTCTGGGTCGGACCATTCCAGTAGCTTTCGATTCCGAGGTCTGGGTCTGTCTGACCCACCATCTGACCCACCTCTGGTCGGACCGTAGCAGAATGCTGCTACAGACCTTGTTTTTCTTTTCTCTTCTTACCCATTTCTTCCCCAATCTTCCTACATGTAATCCCATATGATTTAGCACCAATTAGGCTTCCTAAAATACCTTAATTCATCCCCAAATCCATTACTAAATTCATCAAACAACTTACACAATTTTCTTACTTCTTCTACAACACATGTAACAGTTTTTGTTACACCCATGCTACAGATTTTACAATTCAATTCTCCCATCCAATACTTCCTCAACCAATGCCATTCCTAGCATTCTAAATACCTCTCCTTACCATGCCAATTCATTTCCAAGCCATCACACTTCCTACACCCAAGTTCCAACACTCATTTTACAAAATCCTGCACACCAATTTCATCCTAGTTCCACAATGCATTTTGGTACCCCTCTTGCTACAGATTTTACATCCTATTACTCTCATACCACAACTACCATTCCATGGTCATTAAACATCTCTACTAACCCTAATACATACCTTGGTTCTCCCATTCACCAAGTCAATCTTAATACACAATTCCTACTAAAATTTTGCCATAGCTCACCTACTTTCCCTTACATCCTCAAATACACATTTTCTCATCAAATTCAACCTAAAGCTAGCCACGCCCAACAAGGGTCCTACCAGCACACAAGGTTCATACAAAATCTTAATACACCACATTTCTTCAATTACAATACCAATACATCATTACTTCCTCAAATAGTGATACTAATACACATACACCATTCATTGGCTCTAAGGTCTACAAATCCACACATTTGCTCACCAATACTCAAACTTCCACAACTACAATACTAATACAATGGTTTAGGTTCTTTTATTTGTTTACCCATTCCCATTACACTAATGCTTTAAATTAGGCATTAAGAAGGAGCTCTTACCTTGAGCTTTTGATTCCTTCATTTCTTTTCCATTCCTCCTCCTCCTCTCTTTCTTGTCCAAATCGGTTTTGTGGGGGATGGAGTTACCAAACTCCATCCCAACACCCAAATTACATAAGACAAGTACAATTAATACACTAACCTTTAGATTTATACTAGTTCATTGAAGTGTTTAAAATGTAAAATTCTAGGGTTTACCTTTGGAGTGCTTTAGGAGGGGTTTTAGCCCTTGGTTCAAGAAGGTGTTCTCACCACCATTGGAGGGTTGAAGCAAAGCTCCAAAACAAGAGGAAAAACAAGGTAAGAGAGAGAGACAAAAATCGGCCATCCCAAGGAGATGGAGAAAAGTGAGGTTTTTCATGAAGAGTTTACCTTGTTTGAAAGAGGAGACTCCAAGCTTCAGAATGGTGTGTTTTTCTCTTCAAATGGGGAAAACCCATGGAGATGAAACTCATCCTTTTGAATTTTGAAAAGAGGGAATGATAGAGGAGGATGAGGGGAGTTCAAATATGTAATTATTTTTGTGGTTGGAGCATGAATGGAGCTTGTACAAGGAGAGGAAGTGAGGCTGCCATGGAGGAGCTTCAAAATCGCCATACTTGGCTGGAGGAAGAAGGAGAGTTCAGATGGGGGAAAGAAAAACGTGAGTGAGAGAATGGGAATGGGAGAGAGAGAGTGTTAAAGTAGTATAAGTTACTTTTTGCTTTTATTACTCTATTGCTTTTTGATTTACTTATTTGTTACTTGTGTGTGTGAGAGAGAGAGGGCTGTCTACAACAGTAAAAATCGGCCCCCACTGTTATACTAGCTGGAGCGTTTTCGTCTTTTACAGAAAACGCTCGTTATTTTACCCGGTTTAGTTACTATTCACTAACCGGGCCCATTTTCCGAAATTTCTCGTTTCTTTAATTTTAATGGACATTAAGCTTCCATAAAGGCTTAATAATTATTATTTAATGATTTATAATTTTTACGGGTTCGTTTGACCACTTAAAATCACGTTTTCGGGTTTCCTGAAAAACGTGCGCTAAAGCTCTTTTAGCGTTTTAATACATTTCTTGGATCCGTTTTCTTCGGGAATCATTCCCGTATACTAATTAGGCATGAATAAGCCTTAGGAATCCTTACGATACTATAACCGAGGTCTCGTACCTTCTATGGTTATTTAACGCTTGTTTTAGCATTTTCTGCTTTCCAAGCGTTTTTCTCATTTCTTTTGGATTTATTTTCCTTACCAAAATTACTTAGGCACTATTAGGCCCTTAAATACTATATTAAATATTCTAATCACCATATTTAAGTTCGGGTATTTCAATCTACCCCCCTTAAAGAACTTTGCCCTCAAAGTTGGTGAATCTAATACTGTTACTCGTACATATACTCTATGCTAAGGTTATGACCTCTACATATAACTTGTCAAACTCCAAATGTCTGACATGATGCATACTACGCATCCAAACAGCATGTCACTGCATGCATAGCAATCAAAAATATCCGTTTTACTTCTCTCCAAGGGGTCCATCTGCAGACAATTAGGTACAATCCTCCCCCAATGGCGAGTGATCCCTCAGGTACTGGTCACGTTTGAACACTTACGCTTTCTGGTTCACGACCGTCATGACTTGAGCACTTACACTTTCTGGCTCCACAGTCCTTTGGTTCTGATCAAATTCATTTGCACATATAGAGATCCTCAGGCACTTACTCATACTTACTTACTCATACTTTACTCATACTTACTCATACTTACTCGGGACTACGCCGCCCCAGTGCCTTTGGAAAAATACAAAACACACACTGTCACCGCACGAACGGTGTTGTAGTGTTTCAAACTACTCTACACTTCCACAGACTCAAAACTAGCTTCACCTCCTATGGTTTCGACCGGATACCCGTGCCTAGGCATGGAAGATCCACTAGCGCCCGTGGGAGCGGTTTTAAAACCGATCCTCATTCTCAAGTTTGAAGAAAACGTTGTACCAAATTAGTTTTGGAAATTCATTTTGAAAACTTGCATACATCTCCCAATTTCAATTTATGATGATTATTCCTATTACTAGTGTTATTATTGTGGCCACTTAAGGGAGCTTCTAGAGTCCTTCAACCCCAATGTGATCAGCATTGGTGTTGAATTATCCTTCCACTCCAATTTGTGTTCGGTTTCCCTTGATCGCTAGCAAATCAAGTTCCACTTCCCACCTCAATACAAATAGACAGATTGTCAAACATTATTTCGTTTTCTATCTTTTTAATCTTGCTACTCATAATCGCGCACATACATTTTCCGATTTATATGCTTTACTTACTTACTTACTAATCATCTCATCAACTATTACTACATCATCTCCAACTACTATACTCAAGAAATTCATGGGTGTAATCCCATTAATTTGCTATACCAAATTTATACTCATAAAATACATCGGTTGTATACCGATTTATACTCATTACATACATCGGTTCCAAACCGATTTATACTTCTCAAGTCTCCCATACATACTCATTCCTCATACTATTACCAATCGGGGTTCTCATTCCCCTGGAGTTTCTCTACTCCTTTTCCTATACTTGCTTCTCAAATTACCACAATTACACGATGAGTGAATACAAATGTTATGTAACATAAGTATCAACCATCAAAACGAATTCTCTTGCGCTATGCGCATTGTAGTTTACGCACCTATCACGTAAAACATACATTTCGCGGTTTTCGCTCTACCCCCCTTAAAAGGGATTACGCCCACGTAATCTACCATGTGTCAATGTTGAACATTGGTCGAAGGCATTCAGCCGCCATGGAGTGGTTCAGCTTCCACGCGGTCTATTATACAATGTTCCTTGATCAATGGGTCTTAACCGTATTACCGGTTAGTCCCTGCACCAAGAATTTTCATCGGAGTTATTTCACTCTCAACCGGGTTCAGTTCTAGCTTGAATGGCTGTAAGGCGTTAATGATTAACCTCGTGTTCATTAGGTGTTTCACTTAGAATTCTGGGCCCACTAGCTTCTACTGCGCGACCCTGATAACTTGGGTTATTCGCCCTTCTTGTTATCCTAGATGTGCTATACAACACCTTTTATCCCTTCTTATTGTGAAAATAAGGTTTATTGACCAAGTGTGGTGTTCTCTTACCGCGCTCGAACTCGATGAGTTTTAGATTTGTAACCAGCTCTCTGGCAATCTATATACATACTATTGTGTTGGTAGTGATCATTCACTTGGCTCTTCCGACTTATTGTCGGGTGAGGTTAAGTCACTACTTAGTTGTAGTGCTTCCTCTATTGTTAGTAGCTTCTGAATTATACCAGTTTCTCTGGTTCATTATAAGTGTTCTTTACTTGTATGACCTTGCATTTTCAATGCGTCGGTCCTTGTGACTTTCTTAAGTCGCCTTTCACTTTTATTCCAATGGAATTCACATCTTGTGATTATTGGTGTGTTTCACACTCTTCGTGCTTCTTTGGCCTTAGGCCGCACGGTTTGTTTCCGAGCTTTTGCTTAGCTGGCTTATGCCATGTTCACTGGTGAAACGAAGAATTTACCACTACTTACATTTCCCATATTCCTAGCTATCCCACTAGATCATTAACTACACAAGTGCAATACCAAAACACTCAGTCCTATAGAGTGCAGAGGCGTGAACCCTTGGCAGTAACTCTCTTATGAGATCGCAATAGGACTGATCGTTACTCTTCCAGGTGGTGCTTCACCATTTGGTGCAGACTTCTGGCTTGTTGCCCGGTCTGTTTACCATCTTGTATTAACAACTCCATGGTATTGGGTGATTATTCACCTAAACTGGTCGCATGCTGCGCACCGTGTTCTTACTGAGTTACAGTATTGGTTTACATGGCATCCACTGTTGCTAGCTTTAGCTCATGCATTTGTATCATTTATACCATGGTTCCGCAGACAGGGGTTGTCCCTTTATCTTCTTATTTTGTCATTTTTTAACACTAATTTAATTTAATTATACATACAAATATATTTAAGTGAGATGTAAGTTTTGTAATCTTTATTCTTTTGTGATATTAATAAGAAACCTAAGTAGTGATGTGATGATATATATACATACACGTTCAAACCATTCCTAAACTTCGTTTTGTAATCTTAATTTAAGTAAGGTGTAAGTTTTGTAATCTTTATTCTTTAACATCTACACACCAATCGTGGTTAGTATATTTCTTCATTGAAAAGTTTATACGTTTTATAATGAAAACTTCATCAACATTCAAACCAATTTCCTTGGACACGACAAAAGATGGTAAGAAATGTAAAAATGGAATGAAAACATTCCTTATATTAGTCCTAGTTCATGGAAATTATGCGTTCGACATGCCAACAATATACAGAAGGATAATAAAAGTTTGTCTAGTTTTATGTGTGGTTTGGGTGAATTCAGTTCGGGTCAATTCGGTTCGGGTCAATTCAGTTCAGATGAATTCGGTTCGGGTGGATTCGGGTATATCAAATTTCGGTTTGATTTGGTTTTGGTTTGGTTCGGTTCGGATTTTCGGGTCACATCATTCGGTTTAAATTCAGGTTCAGATCGGGTCGGTTTTTTCTAGTTCGGGTCACCTTTGTAGGTCTAACTACCACATGATAATCTTATCAATTAAAAATACATAAGAATTCTAATACTCCCATCATCCCAGTCAAAGTGTCCAGTTTACTATTTATATGTGTCGTTTGACTTTAATAATTTAACCTGTAAGATAATATATCTTTATAAATCTATGTTTTACAATGGAATCCTCATGTGATAAACTATATATTATACAACTTAATTTTTAAAAATTTTATCTTATATATTTAATATTGAAGTAGAAAAATGTGTCAAAATGAAAACAAGACACTTATGACAGGACTGAGGTAGTACAATCTAAATGAGTAAGCGAAATTCCAAGCTGCATAAAAGAAGTATAAAAGCAATTACCTAGGGCACCTAGCGAATAAAGTGTGAGATCGAAAAAAGATGTACAAGCGACAAAGTGAACCCAAAGTTGAGCTATTGCCTTAAATTTCTTTTTCCTTTTTCGTTTTTTAGGTAGCAAATGCTATGCTGCAAGTAGCCAGTACTACTACTTCAAAGACCGGCCGGCATCAGGTGTACTTTCTGGAATTACATAATAGGATGGAATCGGGATTTCTTTTAATCTTCACCTATTTTGTATAAATTGTAGTTGAAACGAACATGGCCAGTTATCACTGCATCTTGTATGCATTATCGGATTGATCAAGCGTATATTTGTGATAGGAGATTTGGTAATACATATATGTGAGGCGTGTGTATTAATAAGTTGCTCTGTTTGGCTGATAGCTTTCTGCAATGGCCCCATTCTTTTGCATGATTGATAATCTAGCTGATGTCAGTTGTCAGCTGAAAGTTAGAAAAAGTAGAGAAGAAAAAATCACTAGTAAAAATCAGATTTTTTGTTACAAAGGTTCTGATAACGACTTAAATTCGTTACCATAATTGTTATTAGTGACAAGTTTTTCGTTACAAAGATAATACTAAAGATTAAAAAAAATTAAGACTATAGTAACGATATAAATGTTACACAATCGTATTTTTAGTAACGATATAACTTTTAGTAACGAATAAAAGTCGTTACAATAAATAAATTGATTTTTGGTTACGCCATCTCATGTAACGATATGTAACAACAAAAACTCGTTACAATAAATTAGATTAGTAATGATTTTGATTTTTGGTAACGATTTTTTATTGTTACCAAACAATTATATTCTAGTAGTGAATAATTAATATGACAATTGATGTATGTGACATACAGAGACAATAAACTAGCTGATCCAATAATATTTACTCCCTCCGTCCTGAATTGACCGTCCTGTTTGCTTTATGGCACGTTTTTCCACTTCAATATTAAGCATATAAAATAACATAATTTTATAAAATTAAAGTTTGTAATATATAGTTTAACATGTTAAGAATCATATGCAAAATTTAAATTTTAAAATTATTTTATCTTATATGTTAAAAATTGAAGTCAAACGACATGTCCAAATAGTAAACAGGACGGTCAATTCAGGACGGAGGGAGTAGCTGGCAAGAGGCTAGTATTTTGTTAGCTTTTTTGGCAGTATACGTACCGGTGCCATAATAATTCTATTTCCTAACCATAAAAGGTTAAAAGAAAAGCTTCCAAGTAAAAACCATGGCAAGAAAGTGTACGTAGTAGAGAAGATGGTCAAATGATGGGAAAAGAAGCGAAGCAAGCTAGGGGGAGTTGTTTGGTTTCCTTGTGCATTGAATGAGCAGCCTGGGTGGATAGCTGTTTTTTTTTTGGATTGAGCACCATCAATAAATGTACGTTATTCATTACTACAGCTAACTAGTACTGTACTAGACGAACGAATCTTACCGCTGGAAAGTTTTTTGTTCCTAATAAGTACAATGTGTGATGCAAGATGCATCATGTGTAGCTAACGAAAACTACTAGAAAATAGATTTTTTGAAAGAACAAAAAATTGTAATCAAACATCAAAATCATTACATGTCGTTATATAAATGACATAATTAATGATCATTTTATTTATTGTATTGACTTTTATTCGTTGTTAAAGTTATATTGTTACTAAAAATATGATTTTGTAACAGTTATATCACTATTGTAGTCAGGGGCGGAGCCAGAAATAATTTGTAAGGGGACATGAATTTTTTTAATAATATTAATTAACATTTTAAATATTTTTGAATTTTTTAAATTAATATAAATTTTCAATATTCATAATTATATTGTAAAATGATATTAGATATTCAATTTGACACAAAAATTAATTAAAGTTGAAATATATAAAGAAGTTTGTTTTACCATTTTTATTTCAAGTTTTAAAAAATTGGTATACTAAATTATATGTTAATGCAATAATATAGAACAAGAATTGAAGCTAGTAGTTTTTCTAATAAAAATTATTTATAGTAAATCTAATATTATTTTATTTTTAAAATGTAAAATATAAAATTAAAAACACTTTTATTATGGACATAAGGGTACATGATTATTAAAACTGGCATAATAATCTGTTACTTTTGACTATATTACTAAAATAAAAATATTCACTTTTTTCATCTAATATAGACCAAAATGATTTTTTACAATATAATTCTAAAACAAATATTACATATTAATAGAAATAAAATTGATTATAAATAGATCAAGTGATATCATGATGATATTTTACAAAATGTTACGGGGTAAAACAAATATCTATTAACATAAATAAACTATAACTAACACAAGTATGTACCCGAGGGAGTTGAGGGGCCGCACACCCACCCCATTGTCTCCGCCCCTGATTCTAGTTTCAACTTTTGTTTTAAGTCGTTACTAGAAACTTTATTACACAAATTTTGATTTTTACTAATAGAGATGTGTGTGTGGATTGGTAGTACTACTAGCTAACTTCAAGATAATATAACTATTTGCTCGAATGATCACTAAATAAACAGTAACATATACTACCTCCGTTCGTTCATTATCTGTCGTTTTAGGATGTGATTCTTGTTCAAAAATATCTGTCATTCTAGCTTTTTGACACACTTCTTTCCACTTTTACCCCTACTATTCAATATAAAAGTAATTATTATCTAAATGGAAAAGTAAAAAGTAGGGGCACATGCGTCATTGTCCTACTTTTTTTAATAAGTGTGCAAGTTTCTAAAATGACAGTTATTGTTGAACGGAGGGAGTATGAACTATAAAACCCCAATAATAGTCATGAAATTCGAAATCTAACCATATATAATTTTTCGTCGACTTCAAGAAATAATGGTTTCGTGAGCTCTTTCCTGTGGTGGGGGGTCTCTTCGGTTCCTGTCTCCTGGCCTCCCTCTTCGGTATCGATGAAAATTTTTCCTCCACCACAGCATACTTCTCTCTTGTCATGAAAACAAGCCTCTCTTTGAATTTGTCGTGTCAATGATTTTGGGAATGATAGCTTAGGGTTTTTCGTCTCTCATTTGGCCGCCACTCTATGTTCCCTCCTTCCCCGTGCGTAGTGGCGGACCAATGTAGAGACCTGTGGGGCATATGCCCCCACAGATTTTTGGAAAAATATAAGTATGCATATGTCTATATATAACAATAAATGTTAGATAACTAAATAATGTAGCTCAAATATGATATTTTAGCATTCAGAATAGTGTATATTTGAATTTGTGTTGATTCTATCAGTTACTACAATTATAGTGGAAAAAACATCTCTACTCATGAAATATATTAAGATGGGAGAATTGGTTAATGATAATCTACACTTATGTGGAATCAGATATAGTAAGTCCATTAATAATAATATTATTATGAATGATTTTCAGATGATAAAAACTTGTATAGAGCAAATGTAATTTATATTGAACATTGTTTTAAACTTTAGTTTTAATATTTTGATTGCTAGATTTTTATTCGGTCAAAGTGCCCCCACAGATTTTAAACTATGGGTCCATCACTGCCTGTGCGCATGGAAAATCTTCCATATCTCTCACTATCTGCTTGCTTACAGTCCTACCATTGAGCCTTCTCGAGTTCGTCATCTTAAAACCTCTTCCGCTTCCCACTTCATGTTCTCTTTACCCGTCAATCCTTTCTTCTTCTAGCTTGTTCCTCGTCTGCTTTGGGTTCACACTCCTTTGTATCCTCGTAAGCCAAGTTCCAAAGTTCATCATGCATTCCTTTGACAAACGTGGAATCTCCCTCGTTCCTGATTGCTGCCTTGTTGAGAAGCATTTTTCCCATCTTCTATGGTCTCACGGTTGTGTTGGTGCCATGCTTCGCCACGTCTGGTCCCGGTTCGGTAACTTCAAATTCGGTAGAGTTTCCTCTGACATTATATTGTTGAATTTAACATTGTTGTGGCTATGCATGCCGTGCTGGTTGGAGGGCTTTTGCTTATCAATGACCGCCTCTTTGCACTTCAACAACTAGATCCTAGCCTGGCCATTGAAGACCATGTATTCAAATGGGTTCCTTTTTGGGTTTGAATCTTTGAAGTTCCTCGATCCTACTGCAATGTCTCCTTCGCGAAGATGGTCGTGGCCAAGATTGGACAATTCACTAGACTCATGAAGATACAGTCACCACCAACCTCAGCTTCCTTTGCCTCAAGGTCCTTCTCAAGTTCTAGCTGCCGATCTTACAATCTCTATTGATCAACTACGATGGTGTAGACTTTGTCTTCACCATCACATAAGATGATATTCCAGATGTTAGTATGAGTTGTGAGCAATCTCTGCATGCCTTGGATGTTTGCCCTTTCAAGTGGATTTCTGGCTATAATGAGCTCTCTTACGTTATGTGGTTGATATCAGACATCTTCTTGGCTCGCTTCTGTGAAAGATCCACTCGTTTGGGCCAGATCTGCATGGCTTTTACTCGCATGTTGGTCTTTGACCCCACCGAAGCTCTGGGGAAAGAAATGAGTTACAAAGCCACGACCCTTGCTACCAGGATGGTTTAGGTTCGACTTGGATTTCTCCTCACTTCACACAAATGAACCATTGATCAGGTCTACGCCACCGCTCCGAAGGAAATGTTCTCCGTGATTCCCGTTTCTATGAAGCAATTAGATAAGGTAAGAGACATGTGATCCCTTTGGCCTCTAAATCTTCCATAATGGCAGAGGAGTGTTCCCGACTTCAAATCTCTTATGTTTAGGTGCCTCTGAACTTGTCTTAGAGCCGTCGGGGTGGATGATGCATATATATTTTGCAAGTTTGCATGGGATTAGACTCAAACCTTACAACTTTTTTTTATCATAGGAGTCTTTGTGTTTTAGGGTCCTTTAATTTTCCTAGTTATGTCCAGAGTTTCGTAACTCATAAACTTGCTATCCCTATGTTTTAGGTTTGCTTGGCTTTCGATCAGAATGTTGCTTCTGGATGGAAGTGCTCTCAGTTATGCAATAATTTTGGTTTAGTTGGTTTGACTCATGTTGCTCTTAGCCTAGGTTTGAAGATCTTTACATTTATGTGTTGTGGTTTGTCCAAGTGTTGTGTGCGCATCTTTGTTCATGATGTAACCTCATGTTTGCTGTCTAAACAACCTCTCTGCAGGGGGTTTGGGTTGTCTTTATGCAGCTTTGGCTCCGTAGACTGTTGGCTCTAGACGTGTGTTTGCTCTTGATCAATGAAGGGTATGTTTGTTTTAGAAAAGAAATCTGACCAAACATATATACAAGTTGTACTCGCATGAAAATTATTCGTTCAAGTACGTACTGTTAAGATAAGATCCTTTAGTTTTGATGATAGCAAACCTTGTATTGTCTATCTAATGTGTTTGTCAAGATTCATAATTCAGATAGACAGGTAAATGAGTGGCTTAGCACGCAAGGTTGCAAGCACTCTCAATCCACGACATGTGCCTAACCAGTCGAGCACCTGTCTACAAGAGCTGCGTAGAACTTCTAACACAGACAACCAGTCAGACACCGCATGAAGATATCTCTCATGCTTAAAGATGAAAATCAAAGACAAAGGACTGCAAAGGATCGACATTCAGATATAAGACACATACATCCACATAAGCAACTTGTTCACGCCAAGTTCACGACAAAAGGAGTAGTTCATTAATGCACAAGATAACAAGGCTATCAATGAAAATCATTACATAGCCATAATAAATTCAGAAGAGGGCATTTATGAGAATTTAATGAGCCAGACATAATCAAGCAAGTGGGGCACACAAGTGGTGATCGACCTATGCAGACGTTATAAAGTGAGTGGTTAAACTGGTGTAAAATTAAAAGAAAAGAAATTAAAACTCAAATAAACGTCGGGCTGCAAACAAATCCCGGTCGCAGTAGTATAGTGAAAAATGTAAGCAACCGGATGTCGAACCGTGGGACTAATGTACATATAATAGTACCTAAGCGTGTCACAAGAGGGGGGATTAATTGACTTGAAAAATAAATAAAAAGAAAGAATAAAATAAACTAAGTTGACAGATAAATAAAATGGAACTCTGGGTCAGGTTAATATAATCTGCATAATTAAGCTATCTCTACTGGTTTAATAATTTGGCAAGGTTCCTGTAATTATCTTAAGGACTAAGTCATAGCCTCATAAGAACTCGTTCACCTGTAATGCAAGGTTCTAATCAAGGTTCAAGCAAAAGCCTGCGAACGGCAGAGGAGTATTGAGGAATTACATTTGCAACTGAATACTAACTTATTAAATCATAACAAGTTTCCTCCAGTTTTACGTCTTAATTAACCTATCTATTTATCACCGGTCTGATCAAAATAGATTTAGGAAAGCAATTAATAAACTCATGACATTTATTAAAAGGTGCGAGATAACCTTTAAGCGTAACAAACTGTATATAATTAAAACCAGTAAAAATAATGCATAATTAATACAAACACATAATAACCATTTCCAGAGTATACGTAAACTAGCCTAACATATTAAATAGATAGACAGAGACAAGAGTAATAGAAATCATCCGTAATCACTCCGGCTCACTCTGCTATTTTGTATACGTAGGGCTAGAGGTGGATTTGGTGGACTGTAAAATAAATAAAATGGAGAAGGCGGGAGAAGAGAAATGAGATGGCGTGAGGTGAAATGGATGTTGGGTCGTGGATGGATTGAATGTGGATGGTTTGTGGTCTGCTCGTGGGTTTATATAGAGAAAGGAAAAGAAGAGCAGAGAAGATAGACAAACGCGTGAGGCGGTGGAAGAAGCTGGATAAGATTTGCATGATTGATCATTTATTGCAGGGGACAGACAGCTGAACAGAGGCGTGAATTAAGGTAGGCGCAGACAGTGGACGAGTGGGCGAGTTGCAGAAGTCGGCGAAGGTAAGTTGCAGACGGCGCGCGAAGAAGAAAACTGTTCGCGTCTCAGATCTAGAATTTTACACGCGTCCGCGTGGTGTGGTGTCCTCCTGCTTGTCCGCCTGTAATAGAGGCGGTTGTGTTGTGCGCTTGGTGTCTTGTCCGCCTCAAACATGGCGGTTGCACTGGCGGTCGCCTATGCTGTGTCCGCCTCCAAGACCGCCTCATACCAGGCGGTTGCAATATGTGTTGACCTATTTTCCTTCCAACTTTGACTGGCTCTAGTTTCTTCGTTTGGACTCCGTTTTCTGAGCCGTTTGCGTCTATGCGTTCGTCTCTTTGTCTAATTTACTCCCAGCTTGGTTTTCCTCATGTTAAACCAATAAATTTGTGAGATAAACAAAAAAACATAAACTAGAGGAAAACTAACCGAAGTGGAGAAATGAGCAAGAAAAGTGTTAATATTATAAAATACAACCTATAAATCATGCTCATTTGGACACTTATCAACCTATCAAGAGGGCTGCCGCCAGCTTGACCAACCATGAGGCGACACGTAGTCCACGCCTCCAGATCAAGTTGAAGAATCTCTACAAGTCTAGTGTGGCTGTTATGTGAATAATTGGAGCTGTAGTCAACTCCTAGAAGTCTAGGGACTAATAGGACGGTAATTACATCCTAACAACCGTGTATATATACTTGCCTTTATTTCTTATGTAAGTAAGCCGGTACGAGAGAAAAGAAGAGAAGAGATAATCTGGGCAAGTGTGGATCAGACTTAGGCGTGTGTAAGTGAGAGAGTTGGTGAGCTAGATAGGACTGGGTTAGAGTATCAATACATAGGGTATTTGATAGACCGTCATGTCAGGGAATGGTCGGTGAACTGTAGGCCGATAGTTAGGAGAGGGTTAAGGACTTAGGGGTAAAGTCGAAACTGTCCCGGGAGTGTGTATGGGGCAAGGGAGATTGAGTGAATTTCATGTGTGTAAATTCTCAATCGAAATGGGTTTTCCAGTTTAAGTTTATCTCGCGTCCATTCCTAAACTATCAAGTTTTATTAGAGTCCACTATACATCCATGACACGTCGGGGATGCATCAGGAGCACTTGCTGGTTTCAACTGGTATCAGAGCAGGTCACTTCTAGAAAGCTAACTGCTTTGGAAGGCGATTAAGATGTCTCATGCAAGCATTCTAGCAGCAGAAGAAGGTTCTACACCAAATCGACCACCACTCTTCAATGAAGACAACTACACTCACTAGAAGAATAAGATGGAGTTTCATATCAAGTATGATGATCCAAGAATGTGGAGGGTGATAACACATGGAGAGTACACCTTCCAAAATACTCAAAGACAAGACATATCTATCGACAACGTGACGGATGATCAAATCAAGAAGCTGGTATTTAACGCAGATTGAAATACCCCAAACCTATATATGTCAATTAAATGATAAACTATGGTATAATAAGGCTAAAAGTTCCTTAGAAATGTTAGTAAGAAATTTAAACCATAGTAAATACAATAAAACGCCATTAAGACAATTTGGGCAAAAACATGCTCTAAGCTTGGGATAACCTTGGTTAGGACCCAAAGAGCTTACCAAGACTATTAACATGATAATGAACATGTTAAACTAATTACTAAAGAAAACCAAGCTTGAAAACAAGTTAAAACACAATTTGTCCTTTAAGGAGTCTTAAAGCACATTTTTTGAAAAATTGTCTTGGAAATGGGTTTTGAGTGGCTAAATGCCCATAATTACACATTAATCAACATGTGTACTACTTAGTATCACATTAGGAAGTCTAAATCAATGGGAAATCAAAATTTTCACAATTTTGTGCACTAATTTGTGAATAATGCTCAAATAGTGCTTAATTTAGCATTAAGTCAACATAAGTTAATTAAATGGTCAAACTAGACCATGACTACCCTAAATATGGTGAAGGGGCCGGTTTTCTATATGGTGAGTCATCACCATTTGCTAGTTAATTAAAGGATGAAGGAAAAAGTAAGTAAAAGGACATTTACCTTTATAACTTAAAATATCTTGTAAAGTGTACTCTCTCACCTCATTCTCTTCATTCTCCCTTGTTTCCACCGTCTTCAACCTTCATCCTCCCAACCAAAACCGTTCTTCTACAGCACCACACCATTCTTCATCTTCATTTGCTTGTAACTTCTAGCTCCATGCTCCAAATTTAATTCCAAGACCACCGTTGTCTTAGTTAGAGTAAGCTCTACATTTCTATCTTTTCAAATCTCCAAGAACTCCAATTCGGTGCCATGGAGAATCTCCATTGGAGGAGAAAAGACTCATCTTTTTACACCTTGTTGTTCTCCTTTGCTTCAAGGTAAGAAAAGTCAAAGAAAATTCACATTTCCTTTCATTTTCATACATGGCCGAAAATCACTCTTTTGTGATGCCTTGTCTTGATCTTTTACTAGCTTGATTAATCCTTCAAAGGAATAGAAGAGGTCCTACCTTGCTCCTTATCAAGCTCTCTTTCAATTCCAAGGTAAACATCTATTTTAGTGTTTTAAAACACTTATGTTAATCTAGGGTTTGTTCATGAGTAAGTGTAATGCTCAATGCTCATTACCCTTATATGTATGTTGGTTAAAAGGTTGACAAGTGAACAAGTCCTTGCTGATTTTCAATCAAAGAAAACAAAAAAGAAATCTTGAAGAGGAAGATGTAAATAACCTATCATAATGTAGTTATGTGCCTTAGGAATTTGAGCTTTAATTGCTTAATAAACAAACTAAAGAGCCAATGGGAAATGAGTTAGTAAATATCCACAAGGTGGACTATAAGGACATGGGAGCATTTGTTGTGTGTAATTGCAGGTTGAAGGCATTAATATGTGGAAATTCAGTGTTTAGGTTTATGTTATTTAAGGCCTAAGTGCCAAGCAATTTAAGTTTATGCACTATATTGTGATGTAGTGTGGTTTAAGTGTAGTTTGTGTGTAAAGAGCATTCATTGTGGGTTGAATTGAATGTCTTTGGTTGTTTAAGGATGAAAAAACAATGTGTTGTGTGTAAGGTTTACTAGAGAAGCTAGACGAAGTTTAGTTGATAAACACAGAAGTTCTAAGTGTTAAAAGAAATTTGGTGACCTAGGTTGTACTAGGAATGGTTAAGGTTTTAAAGTGGTGAAAAAAGTGAGTTAAGGTGTTCTTAAGTGTTAAAATGTCTTGGGCATTGTCTTGGAGGTTTAGTGAGCAAATGGATGATTTCAAATACACCAAAGTCATGATGGTGTGTTGTTGAGACTTGTGTAAAGATTGGTGAATAAAGGAAGTAAAATGCCTTGTGAAAGGATAAATGGGAACTTGTGGAAAATACTTTAAGGAGTTTGTAAAAAGGAGATGATGATGATGATGATGATGATGATGATGATGATGATGATGATGATGCAAAATAATGCTATAAGAGTGGTTATCATGTTGTGGAGGAATACTTTGGTTAGTGAAGTTTTAGGCAAAACTACAAGTTGGATGTGTAAGGAATTAAGTTCAAGTGTTAAGGGATTTAGTAAGAATTTGAGTAAGTGTTTAAGGAATTTAGAAGAAAGTGATCAAGAAGTGAGATGGAGGCTTAATCATGAGTAAAAAGTGATTGTAAGGGTGCCTAAATGGTGTTAGGACATATTAGGAACCTTGAGGAGAAGTTTGGAGCAAGTTAGACAAGTTTTGGGAAGGTTTTACAGTCGACCGACCCAGGGGGACCAACCCTGGCTGGTCTGCGGGCTGAGATTCCCAAGGACCGACCGAAGTTCTGACTTTGACCGATCTAGAGGATTTGGGTCGGTCGGACTAAGCTTGGGTCGGTCGGGCAGAAGTCAGTGAACGAGAATTTTCTAGAATGGACCGACCTAGGGGGTGGGTCGGTCGGCCACTTATAAAAAAAATTAATTTAATTTTTTTTAAATTTTAAGGATGTTAAGTGGTTGTAGTGTGCCATTAAGAGAGGAATGATGATTAAAAAGATAAGTGTATAAGGACTTAAGAGGTTAAGTTAAGTGTAATGATTTAATGTTTAGGTTATAAAATGACATGTAATGAAGGGGATTGTTAGGTATTGATGTTATAAGGATGTTTAAGAGATGTTTGGTGAATTATAATGACCATTAAGAGGATGAACAAGTATAAGTTAAGTGTGAAAGTATACAACATAATTATGTGAAGTAATTAGTTAACTGGAAAGTAAGAACGGTAGTTAACCGTTTGATTGAATTAATATAGGAACGAAAAATAGTCGAGATGGCAGCCTCCGGGACTAAGAGGTCGCCATGTAAGGCTAGCCATCCTCAAGGTGACAGGTATGGTTTTCTTTCAACCTGTGTTCTACAGGATTACACCGGCTTGTATGCCAACCTATTTTTCTGTGTGTTTGCCACCTTGCAAGAATAAGCATGAAATGAGTTTACAGTAATTCATTTATGTGGCGTATTTAGTTTCCGATACCGTTTAACCTCGAATATGTGTTAAACCTTAGCTAATCGACTCTAGGATCACATAAGAGATCGGTATTCGGATTTAACGACCTAACCCACGAGAACGTTCTAACTACGGCTATCCGTGTGTTAGTTGTGTATTGTTACTGTATGTAAGTTGTGTTTACCTCCCTTGTGTGTTTAACCAAGTTTGTAACACCATATGGTGTCGTAATATGATAAGTTCCATTAGGGAGCTTCTAACTAATATATATATTATGGGGGGTGAGGAATCCGGTCGTTCCGGTCGCATGTGTTGTTTGGGAGTTGATGTCTACATTTGCTTTAACTCCTTCTCTGTTATTGGTTGTCTTTCCTTCTTGGAGTACAATCACCCACAAACTAATAAAAGGCTTTCCTACCTGACTTTTGTTCGGACTAGGGGGATTGATGTATGGTGTGATCGGTTCTATATTAAAACCGACACATCTAAGTAAAGTAAATGTGTACGGTGTGTTCGGGAACTATGCTATATCCGATACAACTTAAGTAAGTATACGTTCTCTATGAAGAACAATAAGTTATGTGTAACGAGCTTAGCATGGGAATAGAAAGATTCCATAGGCTCCAATGAGATGACTAACTCACATCTCGGGGTACGAGTCCTCACGTGACCCTCCCCGAGTTATGTTGTATGTATGTTAATATGTGATGTGTGTTGTTATGTTGAGTATGTTGATCACGGATATCAACCCCACGTTATAATAAAAGAGTTTAAGTATAACTTGATTAAATGGGTAAGTGTCGTCTAATAAGGATTTAGCTCCATTAAGGTAGAAACCCTTAAGGGTTAAAGAACACAATAATGTGATCTAACTAGTGTTGATGTGTTGACTGATTTGTTTGAATCCTATTTTGTGGATGTGTGTGTTAAAAACATGTGTCTTATGGTTTATGGTCCTACATGCATGATTTAAATATAATCAACTGCATGCTTAGACGACAATTAGTTGTGCGTGGCCCGATAGCATGCGGGCTGCATGATTACCATACCAGCAAAGGTGCTAAGCCCCTTGGGGGCCACCCTTTTTCCTTTCAGGTACAACGGAGCTGGAAGCCATACAAGAGTAGGACGGGGTGGTTGTTTGTGTATGGGTAGTTATTAGGTTACTTATGTATTGTAGGTGTAGTAAGACCGAAACTATTATCGGCATTAGTTTGTAAATACTCGGTACAGTTGGAATGTAAATGTATATTGATTGTTGGAATTGAATGGGATTGTATTGTGTAGGTGCTCGGGAATCGGTCCATCAGACCGATACAATGAATAAGTATTAGCATTGTTAGCCACGTGGGTGGTTAACGGCGTGTAATACCAATGAATTAAGTAAATTGTGTGGTGGTTTTCCGCTGCAAATTGTTGTTAAGTATGTTGTTGTAGTTGGGGGTGTTACACTCGAGCTGTAAGAATACTTCACTGTGCAATACTACTTGAGCAATACTCCAAGATTTTTTCAGCTAAAACAGCTCAAGAGATTTGGAAATCTTGAGGGGTCATGTATGAAGGGAATGATGAGATCAAAAGACTCGCATTGAGTTGCTACTCACTCATTGGGAGCTATTCAAGAAGGAAGAAAAGGAGAGCATTTCTGAAATGCATACAAGGTTCACTAAGCTGATCAACGAAATGTTGGTGCTTGGAAGAACTATTTCTAACGAGGATCAAATTTGGAAGCTCCTTAGATCTCTTCCTACCTCCTTTAACAGCAAAGTTAATGCCATGCAAGAAGTGCATGATCTCTCCGAAATGTCTCTGGCAGACATGCTAGGATCTCTGATGGCTTTTGAGTTAAAACTACAACACTGGAATTCAGAAAGCTCATCAAGAGATAGAGGAAAAGGCATAGCCCTTTAAGTACCAGAAAATGAAAGATCCGAGTCAGGAGACGACAATGATGAAATGGTCCTCTATGCTAAGAGGTACGTTCGAAAGTTCATAAGAAATAATATGAGGAAATGCAAGGAGTCCAAGGAGTCAGATGATCAAAAGAAAAACAATGACAAGTGTTTTGAGTATTCAAAACGCGGACAGCATATCAAAGACTGTCCTCAATGATCCCGAGAGGACAACGACAGGGTCAAGAAGCCTGTCCAACGATCATTCAACAAAGGGCCAAAGAAGAAGGAAGCCTTCGTTGCTGCATGGGGAGACTCTGAACTGAGTGATGACAATCAAACCTCGGACAGTGACATCTCAGAAGATGAGAAGGCTCATCTATGCCTTGAGGAGTTTGCCTGATGGCACAAGACAAGACACATCAAAATCAGAGGAAGAAGATCAGAACAAGGTAAACTACTTAAACTCAAACAAAGGATTCAAAAAGCTGAACTTCTAGGACTTAGAAAGTTCTCTCTTATATTAGTTGATCAACTAGAGGCATTGAAATTGAAAACAAGGAACTCTTGGAGGAAAATGAAGAATTAAGGAAAAATTCGGACAAAAGCAAGGTAGATAATCTCATGAGGGCACTCATGAAATTACAAAGTGATAGTGAAATCTCTCCGCTCATGAAAAATTGAAGCAAGAAAAACAGCCTGCAATCGATGAATTGATTGTTGCGCTTTACGCAAAAGAATAGGAACTAGCTACCATCAAAGAAAAAACATTCTAAGATAGAAGCTGTTTCTAAGACGCCCATGAAGAGAAGCAAACGACAGGTCGGATACCGGTCAGAGACCAGTCATAGAGATGTCTGCAGCTTATGTAGACAACCCAGTCATCATGAATCCAATTGCTATAAAACGTGTTTTATGAGGCATTGGCAACTCAAGAAACTAGGACTAAAATGGGTAGTAAAAAATGATCTTAGAACATTTAATGGTGGAAATGGGTCCAACCTTTCTATGGACCCTAACCCCACACCACTAACGTGTTAAGTGCATAATCGAGTGAGAATGGACCCTGCTGGTACATCGACAGTGGGTGCTCTAAGCACATGACAGGAGACAAAAAGAAGTTCTTCTCACTCGAACCAGGAAGCCAAGGAACCGTTTCCTTTGGCGACAACAAGAAAGGAAAATCATCGGTGTAGGTAAGGTTGGTATTACATCTGATTATGTCATAGATAGTGTAAATTTAGTTCATGGTTTAAAATTCAACTTGCTTGGTGTTTCTCAAAGTTGTGACAAATGCAATTCAGTTCACTTCTATCCTACACATTGTAGCATAGTAAGTCAGAACAATGACAAAGAGTTGTTAAAGGGAAAAATGTTTATGTAACTAGTTTGGAGGATATTGACAGTCATAATCTTTCATGCTTGACTGCTTCAATAGATGACTCTACACTATGGCACAAAAGACTAGGGCATGTTATCACTTCCTTGTTAAAGAAACTTGTCAAGAAACAGTTGGTAAGAGGTCTTCCTGAGATTAAGAAATCTGAGACCAATCTTTGTGATACATGTGTTAGAAGCAAGTAAACTAAGACCTTTTCAAATCAATGAACTTAGTTAGTACATCCAAGCCACTTGAATTACTTCACATGGACTTATGTGGACCTATGAAAATCAAAACTTTGTAGGAAATTGGTATGTGTTTGTGATTGTTGATGATTACTCATGATTTGTTTGTACACTTTTCATTGCTTCCAAAGACGAGGTCTTTGAGAAATTCCAAGTCTTTGCAGGAAAAGTTCAAGTACAATTCAACCACAAAATCAAGGCTCTTCGGTTGATCATGGGTCAGAGTTTGAGAATCACAATTCATGGATATGTGTAAACAACATGGGATTAGACACACATATTCAGCACCAAGAACACCCCAACAGAATGGGGTAGTTGAGCGTAGTAAGAACAGAACACTACAAGAGGTAGCCAGGGCCATGCTATTTGGGAGCAATCTTCATCAAGTTTTCTGGGCAGAAGTAGAAGTAGTGGCAACTGCATGCTACATCACAAATAGAACGCTCATACGACCTATCCTCAACAAAACTCCCTATCAGTTAATCAGGGGAAGAAAACCAAATATAAGTCACTTCAGGACCTTCGGTTGCAAATGTTATGTCCACAACAATGAAAAGAGTCTCCTTGGAAAGTTTGATGCCAGAAGAAGTGATGTGGCCATCTTCCTTGGATACTCTGAAAGAAGTCGGGCATACAAAGTGTACAACAAAAGGACACTGAAGGTGGAAGAAAGTGGCAATGGTCTTTGATGAGGCTGACGTACTCAAGATCAAGAAATCTGATGAAGATGAAGAACTTGGACTTTGATATAGTTGATCAGGATCTCATAGATAATCCCGAAGATGAATCACCGACTGAAGAAAACTTGCCCGACAGATCAGCGATAGGTCAACAACAGGTCGACGAAGGAAACAATGATGTCGAGGATCCTCTATCTCCATCAACCATTCATCAATTTCGTGCTTTGTACAAAAAACATCCATTGGAGAATATCATATCAGACATATCCAAAGGAACTCAGACAAGAGCACGAACTTGAGATCTTCTCGCCTTCTCAATGACAGTTCTCACCAATCGAGCCCAAGAATGTCAAGGAAGCTCTTCAAGACTCAGACTGGATCAATACAATGCAAGAAGAGAACTAAACCAGTTTGAAAGATGCATAGTCTGGCATCTGTGGCTTGTCCTTCACATCAAGGAGTGCTTGGCACAAAATGGGTCTTTAGAAACAAACTGAATGAGATGGTAGTAGAAGTTGTCAGGAACAAAGCTCATCTGGAAGCTCAAGGATATCGTCAACAAAAGGGATAGACTTTCAAGAAACCTTTGCCCCAGTAGCAAGGATGGAGTTCATCAGATTACTAATTGCATTTGCTGCACACAAAGAATCAAAATCTTCCAACTTAACATCAAAAGTGCCTTCCTAAATGGGTACGTCAAAGAGGAAGTATATGTTGAGCAACCTCAGGCATTGAGACACAAGAAGGAAAGGACATGATACTTAAACTCGATAAAGCTCTTTATGGGCTCAACAAGCTCCAAGATCATGGTATGATCGTCTTTCTTCCTCTCTTGGAAAACCAATTCAAAAGAGGAAAGGTGGATAAACCTTGTTTGTGTACAACAACAAAAAGGGATTTCTTAATTGTGCAGTATATGATGATGATATAATATTTGGAGCCTCTGATGAGAAATATTGCAAACAATTTGAAGCATTGATGAAAAAGGAATTTGAGATGAGTGATCTGAAGAAGAATTGAAGTTCTTTCTTGGACTTCAAGTCAAGCAAAATGACGAAGGGACTATTATATCCCAAGAAAAAGTACGTAAAGGATTTGCTAAAGAGATTTGGAATGGAGGAATGTAAGACGTTGGACACACCAATGGCAGTTGGCACCAAGATGGGCATCATGACTGGTGAACCGACTGGTCGACCAGCGATCATACAGAGAGATGATTGGTTCTCTACTATATTTAACTGCTAGTAGACCTGACATTATGTATAGCATTACTTATATGCCAGGTTTCAAGCAGATCCAAGAGAAAAGTCACCTCACAACTGTAAAAAGAATCTTGCGTTACTTAAAAGGAACCATGAATCTTGGTCTCTTTATCCTAAGTTCACTAACTATAACATTGTAGGATTTTCAGATGCAGACTATGAGGATCTATCACCGATCAAAAGAGCACTTCAGAGACAGTATTCTTTGTTGGGTCTAGTCTGATTGCATGAGGATCAAAGAAACAACAAAGTGTTGCCATCTCAACAGCTGAATCTGAATATATCGCTGTGGCAAGCTGTTGTGCCTAACTCCTATGGCTTAACAACAAATGGTGATTATGGCATCAAAACCGGTACATTACCATTATGTGTGACAATACAGTGCCATCTCTATTTCCAAAATCCTGTGCATCATTCTCGTACAAAACATATTGACATTAGACACCACTTCTTAGAGATTGTTGTGAAAAGGAATTAGTTGGTTTAAAGTATATTTCTACTGAAGACCAACTAGTTGACATCTTTACTAAGCCATTAAGTAGAGAAAGGTTTACTAAGATTGTTCATGATCTTGGAATGATATTCATTAATCACAATTAAACTGTCTTTTATTTCAGATAGGTCACTGACATATGAGCAACACGCTATTATATTGTCGTTCTGTAGTCAATGATCAGTTTAATGCATAGAAATTATGTCAAATGACTACTTGAAATAGATTTGTCATTTTCCACAATGTGAGGTTAGTTTAGAGATAGTTCAATGGATAGAAACGGGAAAATCGCCAACGATCGATGACAGACTGTCACGACCGCTGCCCGTTATGAATAGTACCGTTGGGACATGTCAGCGAGTGGACGAGGAGCGGTCGCCGACCGTTACTCGATATCTATAAAAGGGCAACGAGAGTTTCTCTGTTGTCACACTATTGTCCTCACTCTCTCTAATCTCTCTAAGCACTCAGAGCATTTTCTCTTCTCTCTTACAAACACTCTTGTGAGATCAGTGCAAAGAACCCTTGCCTCATAGCCGCTAAAAGAACACCCGATCGAAAAGTTTTAAAGTCCAGTACAAATTCTCTAAACCAAAATTGCACCCAAAACTGTTCTTTGATCAAAGGCTAAGGAAATTCTCAAGGAAACTTCCATACAATAAGTGGCCAACATACAGTTGACCAAATCTTTAGCTCTTCTGACCAAAGAAGAGGAAGATCAACTCGTGATCAAAGTAGTACAAGAAGGCAAACTACAAGAGAGTGAGGTAGAGTATATAAGAACTCATATTCCTAAACCTACTACCTCATTGAATCCGGCACCTTCAAACCTACTATTCTTCCTAACCCTGCTCCCACAGAAAATCCACAAATGTCTTATCCTGCTCCTTCACCAAAACCACCAAAATTACCACAAAACAATCAAAAAAAAAAATCCAAGAGCCATTCCACCGCTATAACTGGTAGTGTGACACGCGCATCAAAGTGTGCTCAAAAGCCAACAGCACCACAAAAATCTCACTCTACCCCGGAAAAGGCCACTCGACGACTGCACTTCTTCGATGAAGAAGAAGCAACTCCCTCAGCTGAAATCGAGGTAGTTGTACAACAACTGGAGGAAGAGGAGGTTCAACATGATCAATGCAAAAGGATGCTTCAGTAGAGGAGATACACCAAGAGAAAGCAGCTGACTCAGAATAAGAGGTGAACCTCATCGCCGTGTTTGGGAGCCACTCATCGACAGATCCCTGACACCTCAACGACAGCCTCAGGTTGAAGACAGTGACACAGAGTCACAATCACATGACAAACTCACGCACGAGGAGTGTGAGCAACTAAAAAAGGCGAAAGGCAAAAGGAAGATGGTCCTTTCTCCACATGTTAAAGAGCTTGAGGAGCTCCTTCAAGCCAAGAAGGCCGTTGCCAAGCCTCGGCCACCTCAATCTCTAAAGCGCCTCAAGAAACTCAAGGAGCTTGAGCCAGCCTTGATCAAGGCTGAGAATGGCAATGACCGATCCTGTCCTGTCTTACCCAAGATGTTAGACATATAGTGGATGGAAAAGATGGACCTGGGAGAGATCGTCGAGCTATTGGAATTCCAAGGATGGGTAGACTTCCTCCAGAAGCCTATCCCTGTCTACACAGAGTTGCTCAAAGAACACATGAGACAGCTAGGACCTCTCCAAAGTGACGAAGATGATGACTACCTCACATCCACAGTTCAAGGCGTCCATAACAACATAACAAAGTCCTGATACGTAAAGCCTTCGCCTTAGAGCCAGAAGGGCTAGTGATTTCCAAGACAACGTGGAATGACCTAGGACACTAAGGTGGGAAAATGATGAATATGATCAACAAAGGAGCAGCTATGAAAATTTTTCATGTTGTGGATATATCTATCCTAGACAGAGTCCTATCCAATCTGATCACCCATAACATCACCCCAAGGAATCAACGAACTCACATAGTGTGTGCAAGAGACGTAAGACTTCTGTACGCCTTCAAGACCAAGGAGAAGATTGACCTCCCAGCCATGATTCTCCTCACACTTGATGAAAGCTGACATGTCAACCAAGGGCTTACACGGGGGAGTGGTCACTACGGCCCTAAAAGACTTTAGAGTGGACATCGATAGGTTCCACGAGTGCGCGCGGACCAGTCAGGACTGCATCTGCTTTAAGATGCTTTCCAAAATGGGAATCAAGACTAGAGAAGATAAGTTTGTGGCTCTCCAGAAGCCCACAAAGAGCGAAGATGCAAGGTTAGAACCTAGACCAACGACAAGAGCCTCAGGAATCAAAAGGAGTTAAGTCCCACACCGGTCCATGATAGGTCGGATACCAGTTTGGATACTTCAGCTCTGGACGTTCTTCAGCGTGTAAGAGTAACTCTTACCACTGTGCAGGCTGTCTCCTCTAAACCAAGTGTTCATCACATGGTTCAAGGAGCAATAGATTTTATAGACTCTCACATAGCCTGAGTATTCATTGTCTTCTAGAGACTTGAGTGAAACCTTGATGGTTAGATTTAGGATTAATTTTTTCTTTTCCATTAATGTTTTATTTTGCCTTTGACAATCTGTTTCAAAGTAAACTTTTGATATCAATGAAAATGCAACTGGTTCTTGTATACTTGAATGCTTATTATGGTTCTAAATAATTTATTGTATTGGCTGCTTCTTCCTTGATTAAAATTGCAAAATGATCAGAGATATTTAGTCCCATCCATTCCACTAATCCAATCTCGGACCTTGACACCCAAAAAACCTACAAACATAGCCCACAAGAAGTATCACCTCATTTATTACCACTCACCGATCAGTCGTTGAGCATATCCAAAGTGTCTATAAAACTTGCTTACTTCATTTGCCACTCACAATCATTTTTACACATCTCACGAAATGGCTCAAACTTCACAAAGCTCATCCAGCTCAAATGAGCAAACCATTCACTCCATCATTCACAAGTTTATGATCACTAAGCATCCAAAGAAATACGTCGCCCAAAGCTATGTTCAACCAGATTCTGACTCCCTCACAGCTTTGTCTATCACCTCAAGTGTCACTCTATCACATACACGTTCTCCACACTACATGGAGTTCACAATAGATTCTGATGAGTCCGACCTTTCCACCACAGCTGAATCACCTTTGATCAATCCTATCACAGCCAAACCCTCTTGGATCAAAGCTTCTTTTTCGGACAAAGAACCCTTTGGCCCAGAAGATTATGAATGGGATACCCAACTATGTCACTCCATCTAGATTATCTTGATCATGTTTTGTATTTTATACTCTATGGAATGTCATGACCTTTACAACATCTTACGTCATGTAGTTGCTCCCTATTTTGTTGTATGACAAAGGGGGAAAGAAAAAGTATATGTACTTGTGAGACTATGTCTATCGTCCTTGTATTATGTATCATCTGAATGAAAACTTTATCTACTTTAGTCATAGTATAACATAAAAGTTGTCACTTATTGTGCATAAAAGTTGTCATTTATTGCTATCATTCATTAAAGTTTTTCATACTTAAAACCCTTAACAAACTCAGGGGGAATTCTTCTTAGGGGGAATCTCTCAATTTTTGAATTGCCAAGTACATATAAGTGTATAGGTTGCCATCATCAAAAAGGGGGAAATTGTTAAGACAAGATCCTTTAGTTTTGATGATAGCAAACCTTGTATTGTCTATCTAATGCGTTTGTCAAGATTCAAGATTCAGATAGACAGGTAAATGAGTGGCTTAGCACGTAAGGTTGCAAGCGCACTCAATCCACGACATGTGCCCAACCAGTCGGGCACCTGTCTGCGAGAGCTCCGTAGAACTTCTAGCACAGACAACCAACCAGAGACCGCATGAAGATATCTCTCATGCTTAAAGATGAAAATCAAAGACAAAGGACTGCAAAGGATCGACACATTCAGATAAGACACATACATCCACATAAGCAACTTGTTCACGACAAAAGGAGTAGTTCATTAATGCACAAAATAACAAGGCTATCAATGAACATCATTACATAGCCGTAATAAATTCAGAAGAGGGCATTTATAAGCATTTAATGAGCCAGACAGAATCAGGCAAGTGGGGCACACAAGTGGTGATTGACTTATCAAGAGGGCTTCCGCCAGCTTGACCAACCATGAGGCGACACGTAGTCCACGCCTTCAGATCAAGTTGAAGAATCTCTGCAAGTCTAGTGTGGTTGTTATGTGAATAATTGGAGCTGTAGTCGACTCCTTGAAGTCTAGGGACTAATAGGACAGTAGTTACATCCTAACAACCGTGTATATATACTTGCATTTATTTCTTATGTAAGTAAGCCTGTATGAGAGAAAAGGAAGAGATAATCTGGACAAGTGTGGATCAGACTTAGGCATGTGTGTAAGTGCTAGAGAGTTGGTGAGCTAGATAGGACTGGGTTAGAGTATCAATACATTGGGTATTTGATAGACTGACAGGTCGGGGAACGGTCAGTGAACCGTAGGCCGATAGTCAGAAGAGGGTTAAGGACTTTAGGGATAAAGTCAAAACTATCCCAGGAGTCCATGTGTGGGGCAAGGGAGATCGAGTGAATTTCGTGCGTGTAAATTCTCAATCGAAATGGATTTTCTAGTTTAAGTTTATCTCACGTCCATTCCTAAACTATCAAGTTTTATTAGAGTTCACGATACGTCCACGACGTGTCGTGGACGCATCAGGAGCTCTTGCTGGTTTCACGTACGAGGGACCCGTTTGGAAACAATTTATGCTGATGAGATCATTACAAACCGAGAGGATCAAGACCCACCCATAAAACTCAATTAACAAGTTCGAAAGATTCACTGCGAGGTCTCAATCGAAGCTGTGGGTTTCAACTTTCTTTTATGCAATTTGGGGAATTTGGAACCAAAGGAATAAACTGGTCTTTGAAGACGTGGTGCCAGACTAGAGTGAAACTGGTGCATCTGTCAAACGGCTTTGCATCGAATGGAACTGGCAACATGTTCATCTGCCTCCTCATGCAGTCTTATCTGCAAACAATCTGTTCACTCTATTATTCTCCTAGTCTTAATACCTGGTTTTCTTTCTACTTTGTTTTTTGACTTATTATCATAATTTTGATGAGAAAGACTACGCCAAAGTATCACCTTGTAAGCTGATCTTCCAGCTATTTATCAAAAAAAAAAAACAAATTGGTCGATCCAATTTTGTTTCGTAAAATATTTAGAAATCGTATCAAGCTCGAACTGGTCTGAAACTTGCACTTTCTTGCATGGCGTTTAGATTTTGGATATATCGTATTCTGAAACTACTAACCAAATTATGCTAGGTTTATTTTTTGGTAATAAATCTTAGCTTGATTTTTTATTGTTCATATATAGAGTGAGTAAACTTCCAATCTTTTCAGAATTAAAACCTCAAGCTCATCCAAAGTTATAAATATAAAAAATATGGGTGAAATTAATCCATTGATTTGTTGATAGGAACCCAAAATAGTGGTAGGTTAATTATATAAAGTAAACCATCATGTAATTTATAAATATATATGGGAAAATTACATTCCTCCACCCATGAGGTTTGGTGAAATTACACACCCCACCCACGAGGTTTCAAATATTACTTTGCCCATTTATGTGGTTTCCTCTATTTTACATTCGACAACTTTTCTAATATTTGATCAACTTAAAAGATGTTTAAATGTTGTCCAAAATTGATGAAACTTTACATGAATGATGCTAAGGTGTTAAATTTTAGTCTAGCGTGAAATCCAAAATTTTTAAGCTCATATGTGATCCATGGGACCCAATGAAACATGTGACATGTCAACGTGTTTTCATTGGGTCCCACGGGTCCTATATGAGCTTTAAAAACTTTGGATTTGACATTGGACAAAAATGTAACACCTTAGCATCATCCATGTAAAGTTTTATTAATCTGGACACCATTTAAGCATCTTTAAAGTTGATTAAATATTAGAAAAGTTGTAGGATATAAAATAGAGGAAACCACATGGGTGGGCAAAATAATTTTTGAAACCTCGTCGGTGGGGTGTGTAGTTTCACCAAACGTCATGGGTGGGGATGTAATGTTCCCTAAATATATTCTTAACAAACAAAATAGAAGAAATGTCAAAATTTTGCCCCATTAATTCTTCGTAAGCTAATGACAAATGTCAATTCGTATTTCGACTTGTTTTTCACATTGATATTTAACTTATGAAATAAGCTAATTTTCAAACATTAAAATTGTCAAAATATAGTTTACTAAAAAAGGAATCCATTGAATAATTTAGATTTATAATATTTCTTTATCTTATATGTTAAATATTGAAGTAAAACAATTGCTCAAATAGTAAACATAACGGGTGGGACTGTCGAGGTAGTACCAAGTAAGACTTCGAAGATGATTTCATTTGGGGACAATTGCTGGGGTCTGCTGTTGGGTCCTGCTACTGGAAATTGAGAAGTTGTGTACTAATGGTTTGCATAAGAGGTCAGCTGCTGGTTTTGGTGTTTGGTGGAACGTTTGTCGGTGGTTTAAAAATGCAGAGACTATTGTTAAGTTCTGTTGCTAGAAATTGAAAGTTGTTTGCTGATAATTTTGCAGAAGTTGTCAGCTGCTGGTTGTGGGTGTTTGGTGCAGAAGTCTACTGATTTTGAATTAAGAAGTTATCTGTTACTGGAAGTTGTTCCCCAAATGAGGTCAATGGTGTCATTTTTGGTGGTTTTGTTTTCTTATTTAACTTTGATCAAGTATGGGTGTTATGCCGCCAGGTATGTCAAGAGAAAAAAGAGCTCAAATTTTGGGAATGGTTTTTGTTGTGGTTATTGGATTTCTCTTTTCTCATGGTGGATCACTATAATTTCCTTCTCATTCGAGCGCAAGACAAGCTTTTCAAATTTTTACTTGCATCTCCTAATTATATTTTTTTTTATTGGTAACAGCAGTGGGTGAATTTCGAACTCAGGACCTTTGGTTCAAGGGTATCTCTCCACTCCTTCCACTACCGACCAAGCCGCCGGGGCTTGGTATCTCCTAATTATATGACATGTCTACTTGGAGGATTGGCCATCCTTTTATCTTTGTACTCGTATCACCCTTTATTATAGACTTCTAGTATTAGGTTTATGCTTAGCGCTCTTCTTCTCAATATATATGGTGGGAAATGTACTATCTTCGTTGCTTAATGAAATTTTCATATTTTATTCAAACATCTAGAAACAATTATTTTTTTAGATTTTATGTAACAATTAACGAGTGGAAATGTATCGATCATTTGGTATTTTGAGTAAATGTAAACTTTCAATCAAATTTGTAACCATCCATCTCTTGCAGATTAATCTACATATAACTACGCCTCACAAATAAACACACACAGCTACGCTTATTTGACTAGCAAGCCTAAAATGTTGATAATGACAAAAAAAAAAATTGGAATAAAAAAGAACGTACATTTTTGACGGTGGATAAACATAAACTAAACAATAATTTTAGTTGTTCTATAGACACAAGTTGAGCTTACAATACTCACTGATTTTCTTTTTTTTTTTGATCAAAAGGATAATATATTATTCAGCTAGAAGGATCACTTGAAAGATCCTGAAATAACAACCGAGTACAGACAACCGGGGGATTGAATACCTCAGCACAACCCCTATTACACGAGAGAGCCATTTTAGCCATGGCATCAGCAACTAAGTTGGCCTCCCTCTTAATAACTACAATATTACAGGAATGAAAGTAACGAGACATCTCCTTACAAGCCTTAATAATACCCTCCAGAGGGTGATTATCAGGAAGACACTCATTGATAAGAGAGACTGCAACAGAGGAATCAGATTCAACAATAATTTGCTGGAATTCCTTATTCTTAGCTATCGCCAATCCATCATAAATACCCCACAGCTCAGCCTCCAGGACATCCACTTCGCCAAGCAGATAAGTGAATCCAAACAACCAGTGACCAGAATGATCGCGACCAACACCCCCAGCCGCGGCAGATCCATTAGGAGAGACAGCAGCATAGAATTAATCTTCACAACATTAATGGAGGGGGGCTCCAAGATCTAACTAATTCAGGTTGAAGGTTGCTGCCATTTAATCGGTCGACCAGATGAGGGAGAGTCAGAAAGCCCCTTATCTTACTGATCAATATTTGGATAGGAAGCTCATCAGCAGCAGGAATCTTATCATGAAATTTCCTGTTTCTCCAGAACCAGATTGTATGACAAGTGATAGCAAAAATCTGTTTCCAAGAAGCTAAACCAAAACAGGACAGATTAATATTGCACTTCAAATTAGACTCAAACCATTCAAGGAGAGAACAATGGACATTATTTCCGGGAAACTGAAATAAGTTATGAAGATATTGCCAAACATTAAGACTGATCTTACAGGACTTTAGGACATGAAAGGTATCCTCAGTCTCCCGCAAGCAGCACATTTGTCATCCCGAGCAAGGCCCCGTGAGCAGAGAAGCTCCATAGTTTTAAAGCCCCCGAAGCAGCAAGCCAAAGAAAAGTTTTGATCCTCTCAGGAACTTTCAGCTTCCAAATATATTCCAAAAGGAGCTCTTTACACCAGAAGCGGTACATAATTGATAAGCAGATGCAACAGTAAGAGAGCCCGATTTATCCTTGTACCAAATAATAGAATCAATCATATTATCATCAAAAATGGCTTTAGAGGCTAAAGTATTCAAAAACTTTGAAGGCAATGTATTTTCCAAGAGTTCCCACTTCCAACCTCTACCTGTCTCCCACAGCTGATCCACAGTGGCATCACAATCCACTTAGGATTATGATTGTAAACGTCCAGCAATGGAAAATCAGTCAGCCATTTATCCTTCCAGAAAAAAATTCTCTTACCATTACCTAAATTCCATCTTGCACCCATATCAATAATCTCAGAACTGTCCAAAATGTTCCTCCACGAAGTGGAAGAGTTCTTCCTACCAGAGCCACTATATTTATTAAGCATAACCTTAGCCCAGAGCTTGTCCTGATTATTGAGCAATCTCCAGCTCAGTTTGGCAAGACATGCCTTGTTCATAGACGAGGAGATCCTCAAACCGAGACCACCCTCGTCTTTAGGCCTGCAGATTCTGTTCCAGGAGATGGTGTGCAACTTCTTCTCGTGATCCTTGTGACCCCAAAGGAAGCTCCTGCTCAATTTGTCAATCTTCAAACAAGTAGCAATAGGAACTTTCTGAGACATCATACTGAAAATAGGGATAGAATTAATCACAGATTTAACTAAAGTCAAACGACCAGCAAAGGATAGGGATTTAGCTTTCCAGCCACTTAGCCTCTGCTGAATTTTATCTAGAAGATGATTAAAATGATCAGCATGCATGCGCCCATGGATTAGATTAAGCCCCAAGTATTTCCCAAGGTTATCAGCCACAGGAATTCCAAGGGATCTACTAAGATCCAGTTTCCTTCAGTAGCAACATTTTTGGAAAACAGAAGTTTAGACTTACCAAGACTAACTTTCTCACCAGAAGCAGAACAAAAATCCAACAGGATATTCATCATAGAACGGGCATTTAAAGAAGAAGCAGATCCCATAAGAATAAGATCATCAGCAAAGAACATATGAGATAAGTAAGGACCAATCCTGCTAATTTTAATAGGAATCCAGATTTTATTCTCAATGGCCTTATGAATCAGATGGGACAGCCTCTCCATACAAAGAACAAAAATATAAGGGGATATAGGGTCCCCTTGCCGAATGCCCCGAGAAGGAAAGAAAGGATCAACTGAACACCATTCCACAACACTCTCATTGAAGGAGATTCAATACAAAACATAACCAGGTCAATAAAACTGCTGGGAAGATTCAAACAATGAAGAGTGTTTCTAATGAAAGACCATGACAGCTTATCATAGGCTTTCTCAAGATCAATTTTCATGACCACCCAACCATCTTTACAAGAGGTTTTTCTCATAGAATGGATAACTTCTTGCATAATAACATGATTGTCTTGGATACACCTCCCAGGAATGAAACTGGTTTGTAAAGGAGATACCATTTCAGGAAGGAAGGCTTTGATTTTATTAGCCAGAAGCTTGGAAATAATTTTATAGCTGGTATTACAGAGGGCAATGGGTCTAAAATGACTCATAGAGGAAGGAGAGGGATTCTTAGGAATCAAACAAAGAAGGGTTTCATTCAGATCTTTGGTGAATCTAGAGGAAGAAAAGGTCTCAAGAACGAACTCATAGACTCTGGGTTTAATGATATCCCAATGCTTCTGAAAGAACCACGCATGAAATCCATCAGGACCCGGGGCTTTGAAGGTACCCATAGATTGGACCACCTGACTCACTTCTTCCAAGGTAGGGAGCCTACTACAATCTCTAATATAATCATCACCAAGGCAAGGAAAATCATGGAAATAAAAAACACAGAGGATATCAGAATCTTGAGAATACAATTGACTAAAGAAATCAACCGCCAACCTCCTTAAATTCTGCTCCCCTTCAACTGTCTGGCCATTCTGATCCTGGAGAGAAAGAATTCTAGTTCTAGCCCTTCTAATCAGAGTCTTTCTATGAAAATACCTAGTATTTCTATCTCCAAATTTAATCCACATATCCCTAGATTTTTGAAACCAGAGTAACTCTTCCCTAAGCAGAATAGCCTCAAGATCACGTTGAAGATCAACTTCAAGATTTTTCAGAAAAGGAACCTGTCTAACTTCTAAACTCTTCTGAATACCTGCAATTCTAGCCATGAGCCTTCTCTTAGCAGTAAAAATATTACCAAAGACCTCTTTATTCCAAATACCCAAAGCCATACTTAAATCAGAAAGATTATGAGGTAAACTCTTTTCTTCAACCCAATTATCCTTGACAGTCTTCTCATAATCCGGATGCGTTGCCCAAGCAACTTGAAAACGAAAAGGTTTAGCACCAGAGGGGAAACCAGAAGAGGGGGGATTGAAACAGGTCAAAACAGGAGAATGATCTGAAGCTATTCTAGGCAGATTAATACTCCAACAATTTGGAAAGGAATCAAACCAACCGCAAGAAACAAGAGTTCTATCCAACTTGACAAAAATCGATCCATTAGTCCAAGTAAACTTATTACCTTTAGAGGGCATCTGGATGAGACCATTAGAGTGAAACCAATTGCCAAAAGCTCTACTACCTCTATTTAAAACTCTAATCCCACCCTTTTTCTCATCCAGACTCAGAATAGAATTAAAATCCCCAGTAATCATCAATTCTGATCCCCACTAGGTCTAATATCATTCAAGGATTGCCATAGTAGAATCCTATTATTATCCAAAGGATTGGCATAAACAAACGTACAATAAAACAGACATTGTTTTTAGAGATGACAGTATGAATAAATTGATAATCCTGCACAATAATAGAGAGATTCACAGAGTCATTCCAAAATAACCAAAGCCCACACTAAAACAACAGCTTCAACTCTAGAACTGTTAGAATAGCCAAGATTCTGACAAACACGATCAGCTCTAGAGCCACTGACTCTAGGTTCGCATAAGAAAATAATATCAGGACGGTGATCAGAGATTAGGTTCCTCACGCTAGGCAAAAAACTGGGCTTACAAGCACCACGAACATTCCAAGACATAATTTTAAGAGACAGATTCATAGGAACTAGAATAGATAAAAAAAAAAGAGAGAGTTAAGAAAGACCTCCCTGATCACCCCGCGGAGTAGCCTCCACAAGGACAGTATCTTGAGACTCAAGCTCTTCCGGATCCACAATCTGATTGCTTTGAGCCAAGAAATTCACTGGGTTGGAGTAGAGACTATGCGAATCAGTCCCTCTGTCAACTTCAAAACCCTGATCAGCACTTACCATTCCATGGGTAGAATCATCAAGGGAAATATGACCACTACTAGCATTAACAACTTTATTCTTCCGGGTCTCAGAAAGATTCTCCTGGTCCATTTCAATCAAAGCAGCAAAGGAATTATTACCATCAGCAATAATGGACCCTTCTTTAGCAGGAACTTTTGGCTTTGGCCGAGGAACAAGAATACCATCCTTTTTTTTCCTTCCACTAGCACCAGATTCTTTCCTAGCCGGGCCTTTCCTCCTTCTTGTAACCTTCATCCAGTCACCAAAATTATCCACTTCCTGAGGTTTCTCACCCTCAGAATTCTGAACCATCTTATAACCTTCAACATTAACCCGAGCACCAGAATCTTCAGCCAAAGGACAAGCAGATTGCACATGCCCAAAACGACCACCATAGAAAGCATAACTGAATGAATACCTTCAAGACAATTCTTGTGGGTTACTTCTTGAAATTAAATTTCCCGAGCAGAGGCTTAGCCAGATCAATGCTAACACACACTCGTCCATTAAAAGCAACACCCAAGCTAGACCGCATCAACTCAATCTTACGAACCCTGCCCACCAGACTTCCTAATATTGAGAGAACTTCTTCAACAAGATACTCAACTTTAAGATCAGGAAAGCGAATCCAAACATCTAAATTCTTTAGTGCTTCGGTATACACATCAAAATCCTTAGACCATCTCCTAATGGTAAGGTAATGATCATATATCATCCAGGGTCCCCCATAAAGCACGGATTTCCTATCCTCTAGGTTTTCAAAGATAATTGAGAAATACCCATTACCTAAGGGAAAAATGTCAAACCTTCCTTTAATCCGCCATCTCTGCAATAGCCTTTCATACATTATGTGAGTGGGGAAGCTCTTTCCAAGAAGCTTGACAATGAGCGCCTTCCTCCATTTGTTAGTGATATTTTGCAGAACATTCTTGGGAAGAATAACTCTCAGACATAATGGGTCATCCCCCCTTTCTTCGTCGTCTAGCTCCTCTTCCGACATTTCGTCATCCGAAGAATCACCATCGTCTCCCGCTGGATCTTTCTCAACCACATCACGGTACGAAATCAGAGGTTTCTTCTCACTTGGACCAGAAACACCCACAACCCTAGAAGCAATATCTTGTCTCTGAATTTCACGAACACCTCGGAAACTTCGAATTTTACGCTTCTTTAGCGCCTTTGTGGGTTCATCTTCCGCTTTGGATGCTTGGAACTCCATGAGAACAAACCCTCACAGCCCAAGAAAATTAAAGGACAAGAAACAGGATACTATTGAATCTAGCTTGAACCAGAAGACTGGCGAAGACGGAGACAAAAAGTAGCACGGCGCCGGAGATCAGCGAAAACAGGAAGTAGGAAATCGCCGAGATGACGATAACCCTAGAGAGAAGAGAGAGGCGCGCCTCGGTCATTCATTTTTAAGGATCTAATGTCATTATATCAATATATATTGTTGATATGTTAAGTACTCACTGATTTTCTTTACTAAAATGAAACCCTTAAGAACTTTTAATTAGGATGACACAGATTCTAAACCCCGTTACATTTTCATTAGATACAAATTTAAATAACTGAACTCTCACATTCATCCTAAAATCCAAGATCTGAGCTAACCTCCCTAAGCTTGTGTCAGACGCGCATAAAATCCTAATAATAAACTTATAAACAAAATCTTGGCGATGATATCGAAATAATAATGAGAGAATATCACAAAACATGTACCTACCAGGAAGATCAAGTTGATAATGAGCAGTTACTTTATTTTGATTAAGCATTTGTCAGGCAACCGGTGAATATTTTATGGAGAAGAGAATAGATTTTCTGTAACACTATCGCTTGGTATAAGAACTAAAAACAAAATATAGAAAGAAAATTAAATTAATAAGCACTAGAAATCAGATTTGGCGTTTTCAAACGATAATCTATAACACCATCAGATTAATAATAATTGTATCCTGGGCCAAAATGGCTCAAACACCATCCACCTTAATGTTTGTCGGGCATCATTGCTTTTATTTTTTTATTTGTTCAGACTCGTGACTCATGGGGAGAAGGAATATGCTAATAATAGAATTATTCATATTCCACTTTCTACTACTCACTCCGTCACACTCTTTGTCCAATTTACTATTTGAGCTTGTCGCTTGATTTTAATATTTAACATGTAAGATAATATATTTTTATAATTTTTTTTATATAATGGAATCTTATGTGAAAAAATATTATTTGTAAAAAAATTTTAAAATTATTTTATCTTATATATTTAATATGAAATAGAAAAACATGTCAAAAAAAAATGAGACACTTATGACGGGACCGAGATAATATATTTTACGCAACTGAGCTAATTATCATAAAGAAAGAAAACTTCACCGCCGTGCTGCCATTTTCTCTTTTTCTGGGGCCACCCGAATTTGAAACCACGTGGTTAGATAATAATACGCGTCCCATCATTGAGATCCATTTGTTTTTTAGGAAACCATCATTGAGATCCATTTTTTGTGGAGAAAACATCATTGATATCCTTGAGGAACTAAATACCCTCCCAAAGCTCTGTCACCCACGAATTAAATGTTGCACCGAATAAAAGGTAAGGAAATCAAATATCTCCATAAGGAAACCCCGTGCTTGAGGAACTATTACTATGTCAGAAATTCTAAATGCATGCATTCGTTACATTAACAAGATAAGGGTATTAAAGAGACAAGGAAAACTTTTAAAAACAATACATTCAAAGTTCAAACTACAATTTTTTAAACAGATTAAAAAAAACTAAAAAGAATGATCCCTGCAGGCCCACGGTTCTTTGCTTGATTGGGAAGCAAACACAATGAAGCCATTAATATTGACCCATTTCCCCGCGATTAGTGGGCTCATGCATACTAAAACAGCAAATTAGATAAAAGCTACGTTGAAGCAATGCATTCATTGTGCTACCAGTCGCCACTATTTTTCCTTTCACGAGATACGTTCATTACTGCGGATTTTCAAAGAAATGACGGATTACCGCGCAAAGTATCAAACCTAAACTTCGTCGTCCAGTAGTGTCCTAACGATAGACTAGACCCGAGATATGAAAGAAACGAGGGCCCAAATAAGATAATAAAGTATTCTACGCTTTTAGCAAACTCGAGCGGCTTAACAGTCTCCGGCATCAGTCCTTCCCTAATAAGGACTTCAATAAAGCAATGCAAGCGGATGTCAACTCATTGTGCCCTCAATCATGTAAACGAATAGATCCACGTTTCCTTTTGATGTTACCTAAAAATTATGATGAATGTACCCATAATAATCCTTCTTATCAGCTATGGACCAATGGAAGATAAGAACCACCACCTAACAAAAATCTAGGAAAAAAACGAAAGCGAAAGAAAAGCCGCCTCAGGTAAATTACATACATACTACTATCATACAGCACAACATTAACACATCAATAAGCAACAGAAATGAGAAATCTTTGCATCAGTTATATCAGCTTGATTAACTGAGTCTACACATTATTCCCTCAAAAAAGGGTCTACACATTATTGTTTACCTCTTTAAAAAAAACCCCCCACCTCCCTGTCACTCAAGTGAACAGGTTGCCCACATCATGGCATTAACACTTTCAATTAATAGCAATCCAAAGCAACTATTACAGTGATAAACACAAGTTTGTCAACTGGACAGGCCCATCATCGGTTGTCGACATCAAAGTTGGCCTTCACAGTAATATACTACTTGAAGTGAAACTGTGGTAAACCCTATTGATACTGGTTCTGGCAGCTACAAGAACCCAATACAAAGAAGATCACCCCTCCTACAAAGTGAACAAGGAACTAACTAACTAACATCAGGCATATCAAACTGCTGCAATTTTAGTAGTAGTTGGCCACTGCAAGTTCATCACACCCAAACCACAAGGATGAGAGTTCCTAACTATCAACAGCATCAGACTCTTCTGAGTGCATCATTCAATAAAGGCCGCGCAGTGCTACTTACAACCCAGCAGTCTTAAGGATTCAGGACAGAATTATGATTTTAATGAGCTAATCCAATATCAGCATCATCATCGAGTCATATGCATAGAATCCTCTCATTAACCACTTTTATAGCTACAAATCCTAATTACCAAACCATATATACAGAAAACAGGTAATAAGGTCATCCTTTTCCACTCTTGCCATAATACGCCTAAACTAAACCCCACAGAGCCTGAATTACGAGATGCGACTTGAAGTGAAGTAACACAGCAACAAGCTTCTGAACTGACAAGTGAAAGAAAATTAAATGGATTACACTCCATAAATTCATCAGAAAGCTCATGAATCAAACAACAAAATCACAGAGTTCGTCCAATATATCCAAATGGTATACTAAGATGATATCCAATCCAGTGTTGCATAGCATTATTCCCTCAAGATGACACACAAAACCCTAGCAAAACCCCTAATTTAACTTCCATTAGAATAGGGGAGGAGATTGCCGATCGACTCACAATAAGGAATCCACGTCCCTGTTCTCCAGTATAAGAATTCCAACCGAATCAATTTCAACATCACTCTTCATATCCAGCGAAGAGACCGCGAACTCGCTGTGCGAAGAGGCCGGTGGAGTCGAGAGCGGCCTCGTGGAAGAGACTGTCCTTGATTCGACTCGTTCGATCGCGAAGAGACTGTTTCTCTTCCTTAAGGACTTCAATGTCCTCCATCAAGTTGTGCATCCGATACTTCTGCCCCAGATCGAACGCTAAGGAGGAAAATCCCTGTCATGGCGAAGCATTGGATGAATTTGTGTTTGTTCTTTATCACGTTTTTCACAAAACTTGGTCTTTTTTGGCAGCTTCGTGGGCTGCGGATGCGGAGAAAGAGCTGCTTGGCGGCGCCATGGCGGTATGGATGGGGAACTGGCGGAGACTGAGGTTTCTATACCCAGACGTTAACTGCAGAGAACAAAGGGGGACGGGAAATTGGGGAGGCAAAGACTGTCTTGCCCCCGTGAACGAGAGACTATAGTAGTTTTTCGGTTTTGTTGTCGGTGGTTGTCTTGGTAGCATATTTGGTAGTAGGTTTTTACTGGTATATTTAATAGTAGGTTTGTGTTACTGTTATTTGGGAGTATGACATATAAATAGTTTTTTTTTAAATAACCGACGAGTTTTGATTAAGAATAGTGACCGTACAAAGCCGGGATCTCAGAGGACTTCCTGTAGCTCCGGAGGAGCTGTGCATTTCTAGCATGGGAAGTTAGGTTGTGGCTACAACATTATCATGTCTACTAATGTGAAACCATGCTACATCTGAAAAGGGTGTAAATGAGCAAGAGCTGCATGAAGTAGGGCTTGCGCGTCATCATCCAAACCTGAACTTGAAAGTCCGAGATGTAGTCCGTATATAGCTTTACAGTCTGATAGAGGCGGAATTGCTGTAGATGTAGGTGTTGAGCGAGTTCATGACCTAAAGCGACTGCCATAGCCTTGGCCTGGGATGGTTGAATCCGAAAGCTTTTCTCTCCCATGACTGCCGCCCCCATTGTAGATCCGTGAACAGTGGCAACTGCTGACAAACCAAAGCAACCAAACCTATCAACACCAGCGTCAACCGATATCTCAATCCAGGCAGGGGTGGGTAGTTCGATGTGTGGACAAAACCGTAGACATTGTAGAGACCGCAACTGCGTAACTGTTGCGTAGGAAGCTATCTGCGTAAAACCAACCAGCCTCAAAAGATGCCACTTGCTTATGGGTGACTTGGCATCGAGCATACCACAAGCGGCAAGGGAATCGGCAGAGTGGATGTTTGTGGCCAATGCATAGCAAGGGAACTGCACAGTAGAGAGGAACCCTAGCATTCAGAGGTTACCCGCTTCGAGAGGAACCTATCACAATGGGGCAAACGAAAAGTCAGATTGTGACCAAATAGTTAAGTTAGTTATATGTAGTATGTTTACCAATTCTGTATTACAATTACAAATATTATATTACACTATGTAATTTTATTTTGTTAGTAAAAATAAAAGAAAAGAATTCACAAGCAATGTATGAGAAAGCAAAGAAAATAAAATTTTAATATAACCAATAAAATTCAATTTAATTATTTAAGTACAAATAACAACTTTTAACTATATATTGTGATTTTCTATAATTTTATAATTCTTACAAATATCAAGCGTGATGAACTATAGTTTGAAATATTATGATAATGTTGTGTGAATTTATTTAGTTAGATTTTAGTTTTTAATAACATATTATTTTTTAAAAACTTTGTATGTTTAAATTAATATAGATCAATATTTTTATATATTTTTAAGTTTTTCATTAAGAGAGTATCATTGTTTTTTTATTAGATTAATCTGTGTTACTATTTTGAAGAATTATGTAACTTGTAATAGATAAAATAACTTGTAACTAATGTCATAAGATAATTAAGTGAAGGTGAAGTACATGAGTGCTACACGAAGAAAAAGTAGCATATGCTGCCTTTCAACATGCCGAACGAGGCTACAGCAAAAATAAATAAAGGAGTCCAAAACAGTATATGTTGGTGCATTTGTGCAGCATATGCTACTTGCCGAACGTAAACCTTAATGATGTTTGACAAAATTACATACCACACCCATGAGATTTTAAGATTACTTTCTTCATTCATGTGGTTTCCCCTATTTTACATATGACAAATTTCTGTTTTTTGTTCAATTCTAAGGTACTTACATATTGTTCAAAATTGATGAAACTTTACATGAATAATGTTGAAAGTGTTATATTTTGTCAATGCAAAATCCAAAGTTCTAAAGGTCATATGTGATCCATGGGACCCAATGAAGCATGCGATATGTGAACGTGTTTTCATTGGGTCTCACAGGTCACATGTGAGCTTAAATACTTTAGATTTGGCATTGGTCCCAAATATAGCACTTTAGCATCGTCCATGTAAAGTTTCATCAATTTAGTATAACATTTAAGCATCTCTCAAGTTGAACGAAAATTAGAAAATTATCGGATGTAAAATGGGGGAGACTTCATAGGCGGAGAATGTAATTTTTGAAACCTCTGAAGTGTACACTAATGTCATGGTGAGAATGTAATTATTTCCCTTTAGTTTTTCTTTAATGACTTTATCTACTTCTTTTTACTATAAGTAATTGGTTTTATAGCACCAAAAAAATGTGTCACATTTAATATAGATTATATGAATACAATGAAAAATCTTACCCCATTTTGGATTGAGAGGCTGAAAGAGTTGGAATAATTTCATGTTGTCTCGAACAAAGAAGTTTGAATTAAGTGATAAGTTAGGGTGGTGTTTCACTTAACGCAACGGAAATACGGCATGAAATTAGGAAAGAGAATGAAAAAGAAAAGGAAAGGGATTCCCTTTGATTAAAAAAAATTGTTGGTTTTAACTTAAAAACGGAATAGAATTATGCAACATTCCCTTTGTTGTTGTTTGTTTTGAATATAAGGGAATCCCCATTTTCTTAAAAAAAAAAATTTATACTTGTTCATTCAATATTAACATAATGTAATAATTTTTGTTTCCAAATCTCAAAATGATCATCCATGTTCATTAATTTCATAAACATATTGATAGTTAACCAAAATATAAATTAGAAATAATCTTAATTATATATTCAGTAAAAACATAAACACTTTAATCAAAATAAAAATTATTAAAAATATCAAAATTATGTTATAATCAAAAAATTTCAATATATTATTAGATATTTATCTAATACATACATTAGATAATGTTTAATATTTTAAGAATAAGTTTTATGTTAATATCTTGTTTTATATTTATCATATCTTTAGTATTAGCTAAAAATAATTTAGTTCACATTAATTAAATAATATTTAGTTTACTTATTATATTTTTAACAATATAAGGTTATTAAAATAAAATAAAATAATACCTTTTTATTAAAGTGAACTGTTTATGATAATGAAATAATTAATAACAACTATACTAGTTTTTAGTACTTATAATATAGTCATTTATTTCATAATAATAAGTTTTTAAAGTTTTATAGTGTAACTTTTAAAATAAAAATTTTAAAAATTTTGTTTTGAATATTATTATATGTAGTATATATATTATATAGAAATATTTAGTATATGAAAAACCCCTAAATTAATTTAAATTAATTTAGGGGATTTCTTTATTAAACCTTTAATAATACTATTAAGTATTAAATTATTTATATGGAATTCATATGAATATTAAATTATTATAGGGTTGTGAAATTGATTTAGGGGTTTGACTTTTATTTAACCCTAAATTATTATACATTATTATATAGTATTATGAATATAATAATAAGATTTCTAAGTCAATAATCTTGGGGAAAATTATTAAACACTCCAATATATATAAAGATTTTTTTGGGAAGTGTTGGAACATTGTTTTGAAATATAAAAGTCAATATAAAATTCTAGAAACTTAAGCTTATTAAGCCTTGCTAGAGTTGACTTTTTGAGAATGGTCAAACCAGGCCATGAAAACTATACCAAAAAATAGGTTATGAAAACCCATGAAGATTGATAAAAAGAACGTCAAAAAGGATCATCCTAGCCAAAGTTATGCTAGTTTGAAGTTTAGAGCCCAAATTCATAAAGTGCCACGTGTCAGCCTCTCGAGCGTCCCAACACTTAGCAGATTTTTATCTCCTTGTTTTTCTCCAGCAAACAACCGATCTTGACCTAACTTGTGACGGCTATATCTTCTTCATCTTTCAATATTTTTCAAAGCCGTCTTCTTTATTCTCTTCTCCTTTGAATCATCTTTACAACCGTAACTCATACAAACCCTAAATCCTTCTACATCAACGGGAAAATCGTTCTCAAGTTGGCACCTTTCACAGTCGTAACCCCAGATTTCCAATTCCCTTCGAATTCAGGTAAATTTGTCTAGCCATAAATCCTTCGTTTCTCAACCAAATTTTGATTTCTTTAGCTCGTTGTGTAGATCTCTAATCCGTCTACAATTTTATGTTTATGCCCAAGCCTGATTCATCACCGTTTGGAAGTTATAGTCGCTCAAAGTTCCGGATTTTTCAGCACATAAAATCATACCGAAACAGAGAGGTAAACTCGTAACTTTCGGGTCAATTTTCTTTCTGTATAATGCGAGTTAGGATTAGTTCTAGTTATCAATGTGTAGATCTAAGTTTCATCTTTCTAATGATCCCAAAAACAAAGCCTAACTCGATCTGTGCAATAACTTATAGATCCTCGAAGTTTGCTTCACGAACTGGTCGGAAGTTCGAGTTTTTCCAGAAAAACGATTCGAATCGCTTCGATTCGGGCAATTCCGGTGAGTTTCCGATCAATTGCTCCGATAATGTTTTGGTAGTGTTGTTTTCGACCTAACCCGTGTTTAATTGAGTCAATTACGTACTATTAAGGGAATTTGTCGGGTTCGTGTTCGAATCGAACTCAGAAACTAGAAAGAACCCTAACTCACGAAACAAACTCGAATCTTGACGAACTCTGCATTAAAATTGGGGAAATCGGTACCAATAGAACCGAAATTGAATTTCGGATCCATGAAACAAAAATCAATCGATTTGGTTCTGTGAGTTGAGAGAAATCGTCGATTTAGTACTCGGTTTGGTAACAGAGGTCGCGGATGAACTCGGTGCACAGGAGCCGTTCGATCTCGGTTTAAGAGATTGGACGGCCGAGATTAAAACATACCAGAATTTAGTTTATAAGGGTTTTAATAATTCCAGTAAATAGTCTTAACTTGTTGGGTTAATTTAAATATCTTCCCGAATGTATTTTGCCTTGAAATTTTAACCATAGATTCCTTATTTTATGTAGTTTATTTTATGTAAATATTATGGTTTTGGAGTTTTTAAACATAAGTTATGATTTTTACAAGTTACGGGGTTTCTGAATTAATTGGCTAAATTAAAAAGATATTTTTATGAAATAAAAATTTTATAATATGTCTAAAATGTTATAGTTACTGTATATTAAATTTGGGAATTTTGGGCAATGGTAAAGGTTTTTAAAATTGGTTTATGAGTTTTTCATAAGAATAACCTATAATATAAAGTTTTTAATGTAATCAAAAATAAAGTATAGTTGATTAATGAATTTTTATAGGTGGGGAAAATATAATAAGACCAATTCACATTTATACAGTATGTTTATAAATATTTTGGGAATTAACTTTAAGTGAGGTAAAAATTGTACATATATTATATATATATTTATATGAGAGAAATAAATAGAAACTTATATTAAATCAAGGAATTTAACTAAGCTACATTTTATTTATTATATAATATGGAAGCTAATATGTTTAACTAAAACTAAGGGAAATATTTTATTTTATAAACCATAAATCAGTTGTGGATATGTCTAAAAGATATTAAATATAATTAAATACAATAGAATTTCTTAAAGAATGTTCTGGATAAATCTTAATGTATGTAGATATATATATATAGATATAATATATATATATATATATATATATAAATACAATAAAAATAGATAAGGAATAACATTCCTTCTGAGAAATATAATAGGAAGGATATATATATACGATAAATAAATAAATAAAAGAAATAAAATACCTTATAGAAAATATAATATGAAGGAATTAATGAGTTAAAATAAAACCTCTACATAATACTAATAATAGAATACTATATGAGGTGGTATTAATTTATGGTTATGAATTGAGTTTTTAGTTACCCTTGAATTTCTAAGATTTATATAACAGTATTAAAATACATGTATATATTTAGTCAATGTCCACAATGTAAATCTATAATTGGGTTAAGAAATTAATAAGTTGAAATTTAGGAATATTTGTAATTAGTTTACATAAAGGTTACACAAATAGATCTTATTATATAATTGATAATAAAATGAATGAATACTTTTACATTTAAATGTTCTTATTATATAAACAATAATAAAGTAAATGAGTTACTTTTACATCTAAATGTGAAGAGGATAAATAAGTCTAGATTTAATATTTCTTAATATTTTAGTATGAGTTAATAACTTGATATTTTGAGATAAAATCATTAAAGGATTATGGTATAAAACTATATTAAACTATGATTAGGAAATTACTCTAAATAATAATCCTTAAGTTTCTTAGAATTAGTTAGCCATATAGAATACATTTATTACTAATATTCAAGATGTGAGTTTATAAATAAGTGTTGTACATAATAGTTAAAGATTTACTGAAAGGTTTATAATAGAAATTAGATACATAAACCTTTGAACCTTTATTTAGAGGAACTAAGTTACATAAGAGGCTATAAGGATTTACCTTTTGACACGGGAAATATTAATGTGTCATTTGAATATAAGGTATGGGGATTTTTCATAATAGATTATCTTATTAAATAATTAACAATTTCACTTACGAACAGAATTAATTCTTTGATAAATTCTACTTTATGTAGATATATTGTCCATCCTGAATACAATAAAGGAAATTAATTTATTAAGTTATTCTTTTGAAACTTTAGGTTTTGTAAACAATATAAATGTATTTAAGACTTGAGTTTAACGAAGTTTAATATAAGGGTTATACATAGCCTATGGAGGGAATGTGTGTAAAATAGAACATTTAGGAAATTAAATGTAAGTAAGGATACATAAAAGGTTATCTAAAACACCTTATATATAGTTATGATAAAGTAATAATAACCCTGTGGATACTAAATGTAGAGTTCTATGAGTCTAAGTTAATATAATATGGTTATTTCAAGATGAAAAGTAATTTAACATCTTATGACAAGATTTTTAGATGGGTTGTAATTAAGTTATTCTGAACTAAAGATAAGATAAATGAGTTTAGTAATTCGATTAAGTTATAATAAAATGCGTCTACAACACTATGATTCCAATATACAAGATGTAGTCTTAATAAGTTAAGGGAAAGACTTAATCATAATGGGTTGTCTAGTAGAAATTGTTTAAATACATAATCTTTACATTGTGAGATAATAATATTGTATTCTGAGATGAGTCTATCATAGGTCATAATACATGTTTATTTAAATTAGAATAGAGGTATTGAGCTTAAGATTATTGTCGAAATTCTTAGATTTAATTAATAACATAAACACATTTATGATATAGAGGTCTCAAAAGTCTTGAATGTGAGGATTGTGGTTAAGTATGAATAAAGTGGATAGGAGTGGACAATTAGCCAATGTTGATCGAATACATTCCTTGATCTTACACCTTGGGCTATACAACGTTCTCAGATAACACAAAGATTATACATAACATTTAAGTGAGGGCTTAAAAGATAATTGAGACTTTGAAATGAGAGTAAGGAGTTTATTTAAGCGTAACATAGGCTACAAGTGATTGATGGTAGATTATCTTTAATATTCTTCAGAGTACTGTTGATTGTTTGCGCGTTGATTAGAACTGCTACAGCGTTATCCAGGTACGATTTCTCGTACTCACTTGTTGTGTTTTGGCCTTTATGGAATGTTTTGTACGATTTCTCGTACTCAGCTTGTTGTGTTTCGGCCTTTATGGAATGTTTTGTACGATTTCTCGTACTCAGCTTGATGTGTTTTGGACTTTATGGAATGTTTGTACGATCTCTCGTACTCCGATATTTTTAATGGTTGACTTGTGGAATGTTTGGAAAACGCTAACTGACTTTAAGAGGATTTTCTAAGGAAAAAATGGTTGTGTGACTAACTCAGCTTGTGTGACTAACTGAGCCTTGGTTGTGGAACTCACTTGGGTATTGGTTTCTTCTACTTGGTTGCCCGTTAGGCATTGGCTGCTTAGGGTTTACGCTTCTGCACTCTGTAGGACTGAGTGTTTTGGTATTGCTCTGGGTAGTTGGTGATCTAGCGGGATTATTGGAAAAGGTCAATCTTGAAATCTTTTCTTTCGACGTGCGCGCGTTTAATGTGAACAGTAGGGGGCTGTATCCCTCGCCCATGGGGCATTGATATTTAACAGTAAGGCTGTATATCCCCGTCCTTAGTGGACTGATTAACAGTAAGGGGCTGTTATATCCCCTGTCCTTAGTGGACGTGATGAACAGTAAGGGGCTGTATATCCCTGTCCTTAGTGGAAGTGATAAACAGTGAGGGGCTGTATATCCCCTGTCCTAAAAGGACGTGATTGCGTGGGGGCCATCTCTCCCAGTTGAATTATTCCACTCTCGAGTTCTGGTTCTTGGATCTACTTTATCATTCCTAGTCCTTTGTGGCTATCTGGTTTTTCTACTCCTAATGGGAATTGGTTCTAACATCAACAATGGATGCTTACTAACTATGTGGTGTGACTACTTAAGTGGATGACTTGTTTTGGAAGTTCTCTATCTCTATCTTTGTCTTGTTTTCTTTTTCGTTAAACTTGATTGTTTTGAAGTGCTTTATCTCTGTTTTACTTTTAAGAGTTTGTTTTCATGTTACTGTTTATTTTGAAGAGTTATGTTTTATAAGTTTGTTTTTGGAGAATTGTACCAGTTCCATTCCAGGGAACTGACCCGCCCCTTTTGGGGTGGGCTGCTTGGTTTCATCTTGCAGGTACGAATTGATTTACAGGTGGCCACGAAGAGAATGAGCGTTTGGGATGGGACTAGGTTTTGTGGAGAGAGAATATGTTTAATTTCTATTATGTTTGTGTTAAGTTTTTCTCGAGTTCAGACCGTAGCTTTTGTAGATTGTAAGTTGTAATTGGTGAGGTTTGGTGCCGGGTGTTTGGAACCCGATGGTCTGTAATCGCCTTAGAGTTTTATTTCCGCTGTATTTATGGTTAATAGGGGCGTTACAGAAAGTGGTATCAGAGCGTAGTTACGCTCTGAACCCGAGAAAACAAGCCGAGTGAAATACTTAGATTATAGGTGCACTTTAAACTGGGGAATTGGGGTAGAATTGGGAAGTGAGGACTCCAGTAAGGCACGACTCCTAACCCTGCTTAGATTAGTGAATGATTTCCTTATACACTTTTCTTTGTTATGATATCTGTAGAGAATGGTGTGCTATTGCTGTTCGACACAAGTAAACTACGATATAAAATATAGTTTGGAATATCATCTATTAAGTACGATAAGATTTTGGTTGAGATAAACCAAATATTAAGCTATTTTTCAAAAGCATACTTATGGAGAATACATTGCCAAAAATGCAATCCTTTAAAAGCTAGTACATATGTTCTTAGAAATTTTAAAGAATACTTTTGGTTGAAAACAGTATACAATAGAACTTTACATAATAAATTAGTATTGATATTATGTGAAAGTACTTCAACTCCTTTAAAGTTTGAAAATAAATCTCATGAACTACTTGGTATCAATTTATTACCTAAGATAATGTTTAAGATAAATCTTAAGTCTAGAAATTATTAAGCTAACAAGAACTAGTAGCGTATTAGAAGATCAACATCTGAACTTGTAAAACACATTAAAACTCTATGTTAACTTTAGAAAGAAAACACATAAACCTAACACCCTACGGGAAGTGCCTGGTGCGACGAACTCCTAGGCTGAAAGTAGTGGGGGTGCACACCCACTTCTAGAAGTTTAGGGGCTAGACAAGCCTTGTCATCTAACCGTATATAATCTTCACGCAGGTGATGGATTGTGTTGAACTTGAGGGGAAGTGGTGGTAAGACGTTACCATCATGAAATCTTGAGCTAGGCATATTTCATTGCTAACCACAATGAACAAATCAATATTTGTATCTTAAGATCCGGTATTAAAACTCATAATGTAAGGGGTTTATTGAGTTAAATTTTTGGTGAAAAACCTATATATGGAGAAGGGATTAAGTTTGGGTACTCCAAGATACAACATCTACCCCTGGTTGGAATAAAAAAAAAAAATTTGAGAGTTACTTAAAGATTAAAATCCTCATGTTTACTTGGAAGTTTACATTATACAAGTATAAAATTTTAAAAGACACACTAAGAGTGATATTTACCAAAAGCCACCATTGTCTAAGAGAGTACTAAGATTAATAATCAGAAGAATACTTACATAGAACAAACCTTAAGGAAAATAATTATCAAGAGTGAGTGAGTTTTCATTAGACTAATGCATTTGACCTAAAATTTTATACAGGTCCCTACCTAAAAAAAAAAATATATATATATAATGTATAAATTTTAAGATAAAGGAATCAGATTTTGGACGAACTTTCTAAAATTCTGCCTTGGGTGAAGTTATATAATAAGTAAATTTTATAAAGTAAACATAGAAACAATTGAAACTTGAAAAGTCACAGAAAATATTATCTATAGAGTTTTAACATATGGTTGGCCAATAAACCTTTGAAGATAATTTTGGAAGATTATTAAATGATCGGGAATATATGTTAAACTACTCAAGTACGTTACACCCGAGGTATAGCTTAGTAATATAATTGATATGATAAATGATCATATATGGACATATAATTCGTATCAGTCATTAAATGAATGGATAATAATCATAAGATAAAATTTTATAACCACCAAGGAAATACAATACATAACAATCAAGAGATACAGATATATATAACGATCATAGATAAATCAACGGTGCAGTAAAATTCAACAAAGCTGGTTAATAAGGTGTTGAATTCTTTGAATGTGCCATTAGTAGCGGTACGAGGGCGTACCTTAGCTCTTTTAAGGGGGATGCTGGCATACTCCTCCTTCGTTATCTCATCCGGATTATGCCTCGTTGCATTGTTAGCAAGGGAGAACAGTATTAGCAGAATGAGAGGTGTTTGTAGTGCTTGGTTTTTTTTTGCATTATGACTCAGTATGTGACTTTTGATTTTCATCATGCTATATCTTGGTATATCCTGATTCAGTTTGATTTTGAGTAATCTTGAGTGGAATGTTGTTATGGAAGTGGATGGAAATAAAGGATTGGTTTGGTATGGAACTTCATTGGAACTTTTATTGTCTCAGCACACCCGAAGCGGTGTGAGTGCTTATTAGTTGATTTTTAAACTTCGAGGCGAAGTTTCTTTTAAGGGGGATATGCTGAAATACCCCTAAATTAATTTAAATTAATTTAGGGGATTTCTTTTTATTTAAACCTTAATAATATTATTAAGTATAAATTATTATATGGAATTATGAATATTAAATTATTATATGGGGTTGTGAAATTTATTTAGGGGTTTTCTTTTATTTAACCCTAATTATTATACATTATTATATAGTATTATGATTTAATAATAAGATTTATAAGTCAAAAATCTTGGGGAAATTATTAAACACTCCATATATATTATAAAGATTTTAGGAAGTGTTGGAACATTGTTTTGAAATATAAAAGTCAATATAAAATTCTAGAAACCTTAAAGCTTATTAAGCCTTGCTAGAGTTGACTTTTTGAGAATGGTCAAACCAGGCCATGAAACCTATACCAAAAAATAGGTTATGAAAAACCATGAAGATCGATAAAAGAACGTCAAAAACGGATCATCCTAGCCAAAGTTATGCTAGTTTGAAGTTTAGAGCCAAAATTTCATAAAGTGCCACGTGTCAGCCTCTCGAGCCCCAACACTTAGCAGATTTTTATCTCCTTGTTTTTTCCAGCAAACAACCGATCTTGACCTAACTTGTGACGGCTATATCTTCTTCATCTTTCAATATTTTTCAAAGCCGTCTTCTTTATTCTCTTCTCCTTTGAAATCTTTACAACCGTAACTCATACAAACCCTAATCCTTCTACATCAACGGGAAATCGTTCTCAAGTTGGCACCTTTCACAGTCGTAACCCAGATTTCCAATTCCCTTCGAATTCAGGTAAATTCGTCTAGCCATAAATCCTTCGTTTCTCACCAAATTTTGATTTCTTTAGCTCGTTGTGTAGATCTCTAATCCGTCTACAATTTTTATGTTTATGCCCAAGCCTGATTCATAACCGTTTGGAAGTTATAGTCGCTCAAAGTTCCGATTTTTCAGCACAAAATCATACCGAAACAGAGAGTAAACTCGTAACTTTCGGGTCAATTTTCTTTCTGTATAATGCGAGTTAGGATTAGTTCTAGTTATCAATGTGTAGATCTAAGTTTCATCTTTCTAATGAGCCCAAAAACAAAGCCTAACTCGATTGTGCAATAACTTATAGATCCTCGAAGTTTGCTTCACGAACTGGTCGGAGTTCGAGTTTTTCCAGAAAAACGATTTCGAATCGCTTCGATTCGGGCAATTCCGGTGAGTTTCCGATCAATTGCTCCGATAATGTTGTTGGTAGTGTTGTTTTCGACCTAACCCGTGTTTCAATTGATCAATTACGTACTATATTAGGGAATTGTGGGTTCGTGTTCGAATCGAACTCAGAAACTAGAAAGAACCCTAACTCACGAATCAAACTCGAATCTTGACGAACTCTGCATTAAAATTGGGGAAATCGGTACCAATAGAACCGAAATTGAATTTCGGATCCATGAAACAAAAATCAATCGATTTGTTCTGTGAGTGAGAGAAATCGTCGATTTAGTACTCGGTTTGGTCAGAGGTCGCTGAAGAACTCGGTGCACAGGAGCCGTTCGATCTCGGTTTAAGAGATTGGACGGCCGAGATTAAAACATACCAGAATTTATTTATAAGGGTTTAATAATTCCAGTAAATAGTCTTAACTTGTGGGTTAATTAAATATCTTCCCGAATGTATTTTGACTTGAAATTTTAACCATAGATTCCTTATTATGTAGTTTATTTTGATGTAAATTATTATGGTTTTGGAGTTTTTAAACATAAGTTATGATTTTTACAAGTTACGGGGTTTCTGGAATTAATTGGCTAAATTAAAAAGATATTTTATGAAATAAAAATTTATAATATGTCTAAAATGTTATAGTTACTGTATATTAAATTTGGGAATTTTTGGCAATGGTAAGGGTTTTAAAAATTGTGTTATGAGTTTTTCATAAGAATAACCTATAATAATAGTTTTTAATGTAATCAAAAATTAAAGTATAGTTGATTAATGAATTTTATAGGTTGGGGAAAATATAATAAGACTAATTAACATTTAATACAGTATGTTTATAAATATTTTGGGATTAATTTAAGTGAAGTAAAATTGTTACATATATTTATATATATATTTATATGAGAGAATAAATAGAAACTTATATTAAATCAAGGAATTTAACTAAACTACATTTATTTATTATATAATATGGAAGCTTATTGTTTAACTAAAACTAAGGGAATTTTATTTTATAAACCATAAATCAGTTGTGGATATGTCTAAAAGATATTAAATATAATTAAATACAATAAATTTCTTAAAGAATGTTCTGGATAAATCTTAAATTAGATATATGTAGGATATATATAGATATATTATATATATATATATATATATATATATAAATACAATAAAATAGATAAAGGAAATAACATTCTCTGAGAAAATATAAAGAAGGATATATATATACGATAAATAAAAATAAAAGAAATAAATACCTTATAGAAAATATAAATGAAGGAATTAATGAGTTAAAATAAAACCTCTACATAATACTAATAAAGAATACTATATGAGGGGTATTAATTTATGGTTATGAATTGAGTTTTTAGTTACCTTGAATTTCTAAGATTTATATAACAGTATTAAATACATGTATATATTTAGTCAATGTCCACAATGTAAATCTATAATTGGGTTAAGAAATTAATAAGTTGAAATTTAGGAATATTTGTAATTAGTTTACATAAAGGGTTACACAAATAGATCTTATTATATAATTGATAATAAAATGAATGAAATACTTTACATTTAAATGTTCTTATTATATAAACAATAATAAGTAAATGAGTTACTTTTACTCTAAATGTGAAGAGGATAAAAAGTCTAGATTTAATCATTTCTTAATATTTATAGTATTGAGTAATAACTTGATATTTTGAGATAAAATCATTAAAAGGATTATGGTATAAAACTATATTAAACTATGATTAGGAAATTACTCTAAATAATAATCCTTAAGTTCTTAGAATAGTTAGCCATATAAAATACATTTATTACTAATATTCAAGATGTGAGTTATAAATAAGTGTTGTACATAATAGTTAAAGATTCTAAAAGGTTTATAAATAGAAATTAGATACATAAACCTTTGAACCTTTTTTAGAGGAACTAGTTACATAAGAGGCTATAAGGATTTACCTTTTGACACGGAATATTAATGTGTCATTTGAATATAAGGTATGGGGATTTTTCATAATAGATTATCTTATTAAATAATTAACATTTCACTTACGACCAGAATTTAATTCTTTGATAAATTCTACTTATGTAGATATATTGTCCATCCTAAATACAATAAGGAAATTAATTTATTAAGTTATTCTTTTGAAACTTTAGGTTTTGTAAAAAAATAAAATGTATTTAAGACTTGAGTTTAACGAAGTTTAATATAAAGGGTTTATACATAGCCTATGGAGGGAATGTGTGTAAAAAAAGAACATTTAGGAAATTAAATGTAAGTAAGGATACATAAAAGGTATCTTAAAACCCTTATTATATAGTTATGAGAAGTAAATAATATACCCTGTGGATACTAAATGTAAGAGTTCTATGGTCTAAGTTAATTATATAATGTTATTTCAAGATGAAAAGTAATTTAACTCTTATGACAGATTTTTAGATGGTTGTAATTAAAGTTATTCTAACTAAAGAAAGATAAATGAGTTTAGTAATTCGATTAAGTTATAATAAATGCGTCTACAACACTATGATTCCAATATACAAGATGTAGGTCTTAATTAAGTAAGGGAAAGACTTAATCATAAGGGTTGTCTAGTAGAAATTGTTTAAATACATAATCTTTACATTGTGAGATAATAATAAGTATTCTGAGATGAGTCATCATAGGTCATCATAATACAATGTTTATTTTAAATTAAGAATAGAGGTATTGAGCTTAAGATTATTGTCGAAATTCTTAGATTTAATTATATAACATAAACACATTTATGATATAGAGGTCTCAAAAGTCTTGAATGTGAGGATTGTGGTTAAGTATGAATAAAGTGGATAGGAGTGGACAATTAGCCAATGTTGATCGAATACATTCCTTGATCTTACCACCTTGGGCTATACAACGTTCTCAGATAACACAAAGATTATACATAACATTTAAGTGAGGGCTTAAAAGATAATTGAGACTTTGAAATGAGAGTAAGGAGTTTATTTAAGCGTAACATAGGCTACAAGTGATTGATGGTAGATTATCTTTAATATTCTTCAGAGTACTGTTGATTGTTTGCGCAAGTTGATTAGAACTGCTACAGCGTTATCCAGGTACGATTTCTCGTACTCAGCTTGTTGTGTTTTGGCCTTTATGGAATGTTTTGTACGATTTCTCGTACTCAGCTTGTTGTGTTTCGGCCTTTATGGAATGTTTTGTACGATTTCTCGTACTCAGCTTGATGTGTTTTGGACTTTATGGAATGTGTTGTACGATTCTCGTACTCCGATATTTTTAATGGTTGACTTGTGGAATGTTTTGGAAAACGCTAACTGACTTTAAGAGGATTTTCTAAGGAAAAAATGGTTGTGTGACTAACTCAGCTGTGTGACTAACTGAGCCTTGGTTGTGGAACTCACTTGGGTATTGGTTTCTTCTACTTGGTTGCCCGTTAGGCATTGGCTGCTTAGGGTTTACGCTTCTGCACTCTGTAGGACTGAGTGTTTTGGTATTGCTCTGGGTAGTTGGTGATCTAGCGGGATTATTGGAAAAGGTCAATCTTGGAAATCTTTCTTTCGACGTGCGCGCGTCTTTAATGTGAACAGTAGGGGGCTGTATATCCCTCGCCCATAGGGCATTGATATTAACAGTAAGGGGCTGTATATCCCTGTCCTTAGTGGACGTGATGAACAGTAAGGGGCTGTATATCCCTGTCCTTAGTGGACGTGATGAACAGTAAGGGGCTGTATATCCCCTGTCCTTAGTGGACGTGATAAACAGTGAGGGGCTGTATATCCCTGTCCTAAAAGGACGTGATGGCGGTGGGGCCATCTCTCCCAGTTGAATTATTCCACTCTCGAGTTCTTGGTTCTTGGATCTACTTTATCATTCCTAGTCCTTGTGCTATCTGGGTTTTTCTACTCCTAATGGGAATTGGTTCTAACATCAACAATGGATGCTTACTAACTATGTGGTGTGACTACTTAAGTGGATGACTTGTTTGGAAGTTCTTATCTCTATCTTTGTCTTGTTTTCTTTCTCGTTAACTTGATTGTTTTGAAGTGCTTATCTCTGTTTTACTTTAAGAGTTTGTTTTCATGTTACTGTTTATTTTGAAGAGTTATGTTTTATAAGTTTGTTTTGAGAATTGTAGTTCTCTATCGTTTGTCTTGTTTTCTTTTCTCTGGAATTTTTCCTTGAAGTGTTTATAGTCTTTTTACTTTTTTTTGTTTGATGTTTCCTTTTTATGTTTAGTTTTATTTTGTTAAGGATTTGTTGTTATGTTTTATTTAACAGTTCCTTTGGAAATGTACATTCCATTCCAGGGAACTGACCCGCCCTTTGGGGTGGCTGCTTGGTTTCATCTTGCAGTACGAATTGATTTACAGGTGGCCACGAAGAGAATGAGCGTTTGGGATGGGACTAGGTTTTGTGGAGAGAGAATATGTTTAATTTCTATTATGTTTGTGTTAAGTTTTTTCTCGAGTTCAGACCGTAGCTTTTGTAGATTGTAAGTTGTAATTGATGAGGTTTTGGTGCCGGGTGTTTGGAACCCGATGGTCTGTAATCGCCTTAGAGTTTTATTTCCGCTGTATTTATGGTTAATAGGGGCGTTACAGTATATAACAAAAATAACTAAATGAATCATTGTAAATATTTTATTTAAGATAAAACATCTAAAATATTTGCTCATATATAAATTGTTTACTTTAAATTTTATTTAAGTATATGTTACTCATAATTTTTTATTCTTAAAATATTTATTTAAATTAAACATAGTTTGAAAATGAGTTACGTGGTGGGAGAGAATGACCGAAAAGGAAGAAAATGTAACACTATTCTCCATGATTTTAGGAGAATGGGTAAGAAGGAAATTGAGGTTTTCAAAACTAGAAAGAGGGAAAAGATATTTATTCAAAATTTAAAACAAACCATCATAAATGTAATGATTCTGTTTCCCTTTCTTAATTGCCCCCAAGTGAACACACCCATAGTATTAACCTCCACCAACTCGGTTGTTCTTATTTTAAATATATATGGGATATAATGGTTCAGGATATTGTTATCACTAATATGCATTTTATTAGACAAAAGGAGAACTTCAAAGAATTGTAGGACCTTAGTACATCTAATATATTAGTCAAATAAAATTCTTAAACATTCATCTTATTATCTCGGTTTTATATAACCTAGTTTCAACTCCCCTTATTTAACCACAACCAAACACATTCTTAAAATGTCATTGGAAGGAAGTATCAACAAAGTTTGAGAAGACGGAGAAGAGTAGTCACATCAAATGACATATGATGTCATTGGTCCCTAGAAAGAGTTGTAGATACTCAAAGCGAAGACTAAAACTTCAACACACAACCTAGAAATTAATCGTTGCACCCCCAAGAAACTTACATCTAAAATTGGCACAAGCTAAAAAGAGCAAGACTTTATACGTACTCCAAGGAAAAGCTAATGATAATTAATTACAAGATGGGTCCCTAGTAGAAGTACTGCAGTGGCGGACCGAGCTTATAAGTTGTGGGGGCACGTGCCCCCACAGCTTTTTAGAAAAAATACATATATGTATATATAACAAAAATAAATAATAAATGTTAAATAATTAAATAGTGTAACCAAAATATGATGTTTTGACATTTAAAATAGTTCATGTTCGAATTGTAATATAAATATAAAATATTGTTTTAAAATTATTTTTTTAATATTTTATTTGACAGATTGATATTCGATAAAAAGTGCCCCGCCAAAGGTGGATGGGGTTCCATTTCCTAAAACTTTTAAAAATTAGTTAATGACCTTATAAATTTTTGAAAAATATAAAATAACATAATATTTTAAAGTGTGATAGTGTCAAAAATAATTTTATCCCATAAATAAAATTTTTGAGTCCACTACTGACCCCACAGGTTTAAAAGTCTACTGAGAAGTAGGAAGGAGTGATGGAATAAAGAAGAATGATGAACATGTGGTAAAATCGAGCAGTGTTAAGCAAGAGTTGAGACGAAATGAGAAGTCGATGAAGCGTAAGAAAATTTGTATAATTTTCTCAATAGATATCAACATTGCTACAGATTTTGAATAGAACGGCAAGGTTCTGTTCGGCAGCTGCCTTTAATTAAAAAGAGTAGTTTTATAAAAATATATTAAGTGTGTTTTAATACTATTAATTTAGAATATTAGACAGATTCACTAAAATTTAATTTGAATATATTTATCAATTTATTAATAGTTAACCATACTAAATAAAATAATCAAAAACATCTTTATTGTACCTTTATCATAAAATAGTTTTAGCTCCTTTTGCCAAACCACAGACTTTTTGTCAGCTCACGCCTCACGAACCTAATTGTTCATTTCGTCTTTACTAGAAAGACTACGAAAGCTCAATAAACTTTGTTTTATTGTAGAAGCATGTTTAGAGATGGTATGAAAGTAGTTGTTTTAGTAACTTTCTTTGTTTACTGCTACCTTAGTATAGTGTTTCCGCATATATCTACCTAATAAGGTCTTAAACAACACCACAGCTATATGTAAAACTAGTCTATGGGATGACAACATTAATCTTGTGATCCTCCTTTCCCTTGAGAAACTATAAGTCAACTAATATAATTACGAGGTCCTGAATGAAATATGATTGTATGGAGCTAAACAACCCCTTATGTTGTGTAGGAAAATGAGTCGAAGAAGAACTCACAATAGAGAAGACGCGAGAGAAAAGAAGTGAACGAGAGAGAGATTGATTTAGGCAAAGCTTTCTGTATTGTGTATTGTGTGTCTTACAAGCCTAGGACTAGCAAATATATAGAGTTTGGAGGTAGAGAAAGATTACATAAGATTTCAGAAGATCAGAAAAACTACCCTAAATGAAGATATTATATACAGACTGAAATAAATGCTATGGATACACATACATGGACTAAAATAAATGGTTGGACTAAAATAAATGGTTTGCCTAAAATAAGTTATCTAGCCTAATACCCCCCCTCAAGCCGTAGGGAAGCTAGATTGCCAAGGCTTGTGCACTGCGCATCGTGAACGCCTAACCGAGGTAACTGCGTATGATATCGTGTGCCTGGTAGTGCCTTGGTCATCATATCAGCAAGTTGACTGCTGGAAGGAGTGTAAACGACATCGACCAAACCTTGTTGTATCTTATCCTGTACGAAGTGACAATCAATCTCAATGTGCTTCGTAAGTTCATGAAAGACCGGGTTGCGTGCAATGTAAATGGCTGACTGGTTATCACACTTTACTGGTATGGGGGTAATGTTATTGACGCCCATTTCATGCAAAAGACGTGTAAGCCACGTCAGCTCTGCGGTCACACGTCGTAAAGAACGATATTCCGCCTCAGCGCTAGAGAGGGAGACAGAACCTTGCTTTTTGGTCTTCCAGGAAATGGGACTGTTCCCTAGAAAGATGTAGTACCCAGACACTGATTTTCTTGTGTTGGGGTAGGCGGCCCAGTCAGAATCACAATATGCAACCAAGTCAAGTGTCTTAGCATGGTCTCGCGCAAGAATTATACCATAGCTCAATGTTCCCTTAATGTAACTTAGGGCATGGATTGCTACACGCATGTGAACATCAGTTGGTGTTGCATGAACTGACTTAAGACAGTGAAACTGATGTCAGGTCGTGTATTTGACAAGTAGTTTAGCTTGCCCACTAAACGCCGGTAAACAATGGGATCATCTAGAGGCACACCATCAGTGTGCAATAGTGGCTTGCCTACTATTATAGGTCCTGCTGTTGCCTTCTTATTTTCACAATCGAATTCCCTGAGGAGATCTATACAGAACTTGCGTTGGGAGAGAACAAATCCTCGTGAGGTAGGAAGGAACTCTATGCCCAAGAAGTAGTGCAATGTACCAAGGTCTTTTATTTTGAAGTTTTTGTCTAGAGCACACTTGAGGTGATCAATGCTATTTTGATTATTGCCAACGACGAGCATGTCATCCACATATATAGCTACAAATAAATGCTCATTGTCACTCTTCTTGGAAAATAAAGAGTAATCATTTTTGGACTGGGAGAAACCAAGAGCGTGGAGAAAAGAGCTAACTTGGAAAACCACTGACGAGACGCCTGTTTCAGCCCATATAAGATTTCTTCAAGAGACATGCTTTATTGGTTCCAGAGACCTCAAGTCCCGGCGGTATTGTAACACCCCAGCCGCTAATCCTTCCATTAACCTCTAATCATCCTCGTAATTACTTTACTCGCAGCGGAATACTTACTTACTTACTTACTTACTTACTCCCGGCGGGTGATACAACGCCGTTAGTCATCCAAGACTAACAAGGCTACTACTACTTACAGTAACGGTCTAACGATTAGAATAAACCAAATACATACTACTTACTTTACAACATCAAATACTTACTTACATTTTGATTACCGAGTATCCAAATATACGAATTACATTCGAAGACTACTTCCCAAAATTAAGAGTTTGTACATTTACTCATTTCTATCCAATCACAGTTCATTACCCAAAAAGGTGTACCACATGGTACACCGCTACTCAAAAAGGCCTTAGCCGTGTACAACTTGGTACACCATTTCAATCCTACTAACTACCAAAAAGAATCCAGCAAGGTCCTTACTCGACCATCACGCCTCACGGGTACCTGTAGAAAAAAAACATTCCCCCTAGGGGTCAGCTTACGCTGAATATGATAACCGCATACCCCGCGTACTAGCGAGGGTACGCCAACTATTTGGTCGAGTGTATGCGGTTCGTTTCATTCATACATACATACACACATGCTTATACCATACAATTCAATACATTCCATACACAAGGCATACATACATTCAATACAAGCAAGGAAGACATTACAAGTCAACCGTTCTTACTTACCGTTTACTCACCGCATTACGGAGATACAATTCTCCAATACATACAGAAGTCATGTTAGCTTCATTACACACTTGGGTTAATCGGGTGCTCAATACTTCTTACTCAAGGCCAATGACTTACAATAGTCAAGACCGATACACATACAATACTTACTTCTTACATACTTTACTCCAGTTAAGTCGGTATGACCTCCGGGCAGGGATTACTACATCCCACCACCGGGCTTTAGGGTGGCCCACTAATCCAGGATGCTACCCATTCAAGGGATTTGGTCCATGGAAAAGATTACAGCCAGGATTCGGATCCAACTCTTGTGTTTCCTTATCCTCACGCGTGGCCGAAACTATATCGGACTTCTACTCATTCCATTTTACTCATTACTCAAGTTAGGAGTTAGAATGTTAGGAATTAGTAGAAGTCATTACTACCTTTCCATACATCAGTACAATACCAAATACTCATCGTATACACATACACATCATTTACATTCATTCATTTCATGAATTATACAAACTAAATGTTCAAGAGAATACAACAAGAACAAAGTAGTTCAAACACAGTTAAGTGCAATATAAATCCTATTTGTGCATTTATCTTATTGGTGATCACATAAGCACACAAATCGGGGTAACCAAGTTAGGATACAGGGCATGAAGAAATCATACCGTTCACCGTCGTATACGTACTACCGGGTTCCTTCGAGGATCAACTATTTGATTCCTATACATACATGAAGTAGTATGATCAATGATCTATTATTGATCTAACTTACTCCTTCATGATACTTTCAATATTTAGTTACTACTTCATTACTTTCTTACTTGATTATAAAACCATTCTTTTCTTTACTACTTCTTAAACTTGTTTCCTTACTCATTTACTTACTTTCTTACCATTACTACTTCATTAATGGTGTATTACTACATACATATGCTTATATGGTATAGGCATATATATATAATACATGATTACTATAATCATATAATAAAACAATTTTTTTTTGTTTGACTCGACCGAACTTGCAAGTCCGGTCGCAAGTTCGGTCCATGTCAGTAGGCTACATCGTGTGAAAATTCCAGGGCCGACCGACCTTGCAAGTCCGGTCCCAAGGTCGGTCCATTCCAGTAAGTTCCTTCGTGAGAATTTTGCCCGACCGACCTTGCAAGTCCGGCCGCAAGGTCGGTCCATTCCAGTAGCTTGCATTATGGGAATTTTTCTGGCCGACCGAACTTGCAAGTCCGGTCGCAAGTTCGGTCCATTCCAGAAGGTTTCTAACGGGAGAAATTTCTGGTCCGACCAAACTTGCAAGTCGGTCGCAAGGTCGGTCGATTCCAGAAGGTTTCCCGTCTTTGTAAGTCTGGGCTCGACCGAACTTGCAAGTCCGGTCGCAAGTCCGGTCCGGCCCAGTACTTCAGTTTTAAAATCTGTTTTTGGGTGTTTTCTTTACCCATTGCTTCCCCAATCTTTACCAATACTTCCCCACATGATTTAGCACTAATTAAAACCCTCTAATCACCTTGGTTCATCCACCAAACTTACTACTCAATCCTTACATTCACTTACACATTTTTCCTCATTTCCTTTCAACACTTATACTAGTTCCTCACACTAATGCTACAGATTTTGTTTCCTCTATTATGCTACAGATTTTTCCCTCAACACTTATCCTCCAATACTCCCTCATCCAATGCCACTCTTAGCATCTTAAATACATTAACTCACAAACTAATTCCATCCCATTTACAAACTCATATTCAAATCTGTTACAAGCTACTAAACTACTCTCATTATACTCTCCACACACACCTAGTCACTATCTAGTTTGTTTTCTCATCTTGAACACTTAAGTCCTCAAATTCCTAGATAAAATTTGACATAGTCTCCCCTATATTTTCAACATTCTCCACACATTATTTCAGCTCACATATTCTCATTATCATACACTGTTTATTCCAATACACTATACACACAATTTCAACTCCACTACAACACAATAAATTCCTACACATACACATCCAATACCCCCATGTTTTCCCAAGCTTTTAAACATCATTTAAAAACTTCAAAAACTGTTACATTCTCTTCTCCAATACACCACTACATTACTACTACTCATTACTCAAATACATTACTCATTTTACTACTCAAAATCTGTTACAATACTAACTACATACAAAACTAGCTCAAGGTAAAGGTAATTACCTTGTGTTTCTAGTTTCTTTCTTTCCTTTTCCTTCTCTTCCTTTCTTCTCCTTGTTCTCGGTCCCAATGAGGTTCACACACACCAAGTGCTACAACCCATATCAATACACAATACCATTTAGCATTCCATTTATACTAACCCTAGAATCTAGATGTTTTAGGGTTTAGAAAGAGTATTACCTTCCAACCAATGAATGGAATTCTTGACTAGCAAGAGAGCAAGATTCATAGCCCACAGAGAAGCCAAACGGCTGGAGCATGAAGAACAAGGCATTCAAAAACTAGAAATTCTTATAATGCTAATGAGGGCTAGAAATGAAGGATTTTCGAATTTCTTTTTACCTCAAGATATAAGGAGGTGAGGTGCTTCTAATGGTGGACTTGAATCTTCAAATGGAGAATACCCACCGAAATGAGAGTTGAGCTTTTGGATTTTTGGAAGGAGGGAAATGTTCTCCTTTGCAAGGGGTTACAATGGTATAATTTTTGTTGAGTTGGAGAAGGTTTGAGTGTTCAAAGAGAGGAGAGAAGGAGAGGGCTGTAGGGGCTTCAAAATATCGCCATTGTCATCGCAGAGGAGGAAAAATGAAGAGAGGAGGAGGGTTCGTACGTGAGAGAGAGGATGGGTTAGAGGAGAGAGAGTTTTTATTTGCTTTTTACTTATGTCTTTTGTCTTTAGTGAATTAAGAACAATAAAGAGAGGAGAGGGCTAGTTTAATCGGCCCACACACACCCATCCTACAGATTTTTGACTTTTATTTACCAAAGTGGACACACTAAGTTTGTTTATTTGCATTCTCACCCCACAACTTCCCGGTTGTTACAGTTCTTACTATCCGGTACCCGTTTTCCGGAATTTTCTTGTTTAATTAATTTTATTGGTTCTAAAGCTTCACTAATATTTATTAGTGACTATTTAGTTGACCAAAACTGTTACGAGTCTTTTTGACCCGCTTAAGTCACGTTTTCCCGGTTTCCTCAAAAAACGCGCTTTAAGGTTCGTTTATGCTTTTAACCCATTTTAAGGTCCGCTTTCTTCGGGATTTGTTCCCTCATATTTATTTAAGTGTGATTAAGCCTTTAAAATTATAATTAGCCTAATTAATCATTGTTTTTAATTACGGGGTATTTCAGGTATCTTCATGTAAACTTCTTCATCAAGATCGCCATGTAAAAAGGCATTATTGACATCAAGTTGGTTGATTATCAAACCTCGAATCAAAGCAACAGCAAGCAGGGCACGTATTGTTGTCATTTTAACTACTGGTGAGAAGGTTTCATGATAGTCAAGCCCGTGACGTTGTGTAAAACCCTTGGCCACTAACCGTGCTTTGTACCTTTCTAACGTGCCGTCAGATTTTAGTTTGATACGGTAACCCATTTGCAACCTACAAGTTTATTTCCCTTAGGTGGGGTAACTATGCTCCATGTGTTATTGTCTTCTAAAGCTCGAATTTCTTTCTGCATAGCTTCATTCCAATGCGCATAAAGGATAGCCTCCTTATAGCTTGCAGGTTCACTCTCGTGTGGACTGTGTGTAACAGAGACAAAGGCCTTTGAGGGACTTAATTGAGCATCAGTCAAACTTGCATAATCGGAGAGAAGATTTGTGTTTGTTGTACGAAGATATATCCTGTCGTCAAGTATCTCCTGAAATGCGTGGTTGCAGATGTAGTCTGCAAATAACTTGGTTTATGAGACTCCCTGCTGGACCGGCGTAAGCCGTTGGAATATTGCTGGATGAAGGCTGCTCTTGGCCGGTACAAAAGCTTGCTCGCTGGGATCATTATCAGTCCAACTGTTGGGCCTGATTCGCTGAGTTGGACCGGCAAAGGAGAGAGCTCAATTGATTCTCCATGTTGGGCCGGTAAGGAAGGTGACTCATTTGCGCATGGATTAGTGATACCATATGTGCGCGGCATATCATCATCATACCAGACAGGCGTGTGCAAATTAGAAGCCTCGCTACTTGTGACGTTACTCTGTTTGGTTAAAAGTCTGAATGGAAATTCTTGAGTGTGGAATTTTACATCTCTACATATTTTGACTTCATTGTGTCCAAACACAAAAATTTTTTCCCTTTTTCCTCAGTCAATTCCTAAATATATACAAGATTGGGCCCTAGGGCTAAACTTTCCGGTTTTGATACCGACAATAGTTTTATAACAGAGACAACCGAATGGTTTAATATTTGCATAGTTGGGCTTTATTTGATATAAACACTCAAAGGGCGTTTGACCATGTAAGGCTTTGGTAGGCAGCTGATTAACCAAAAGGTAGCATATAATATACATTCTCCCCAATAATCAAGTGGCACACCGGATTGGAAAAATAATGCTCTAGCTGTTTCGAGTAAATATTTGTGCTTTCTTTCGACTACCGCATTTTGTTGCGGTGTGTGAGCACATGTCGTTTGATGAATTATTCCCTCTTGAGCAAAAAATTTCTTACCTTCATTAGAGCTGCCTAGTTCATTAGCATTATCGGATCGCACAACCTTTACTGTGGCTTCGAATTGTCGTGCAACCATTTTGATGAAACCCACTATGGCTTGCCAAGCATCACTCTTTTGCTTTAAAAGATGGACCCAAGTAGTTCTAGTGTGGTCATCAACGAAACATATAAAGTATCTATACCCGTTATAAGTGGTTGCCCTAAATGGTCCCCAGACGTCAACATGGAGCATTTCAAATGCGCGTTTGGTTTTGATTTCAGAGTTTGGAAATGGGAGACGCTGTGCTCGGGACTTATAACAAAACGTCACATGCATATTCAGAAGAAAATTCATTACTTTTAATAAGTCCCATTTGCACAAGTTTATGAAATGGCACATGGCCCAACCGAACATGTAAATCTTTTGCTCGTGAACTCATCACAGAAACAAAACCTAAGCTATTGCATTTAACTGGTGCATCAGATCCAAAACATTTTGCTGCTTCATGTGTGTCCAGTAGATAGAGCCCGGCATGGCCCAAGCCAAGTCTTTTAGGTGTCCCCGACAAACGGTCCTGGGCAAGACAATGATTAGCGGTAAATATCAGGCTACACCCAAATTGTTTTGTTAATTTCTGAACTGAAGCCAAGTTAAACATGAAGTCAGGTATAGACAAGACTTCTCGCAACCAGACACCTTGAGCGATTTGAACATCACCAGTCATGCTAACAGTTCGTGGCCTACCATCAGGAAGAATCACAGTGCGCTTGTATCCTAGATTTTTCCAATTTTCAAACAGATTGTAAGCTCTGGACATATGGTCCGTAGCCCTGAGTCTAAAATCCATTTACCAGAAAAATCGTTTCCAGTTTGTTTACTCATGAAACATAAATTGAAAACGCAAGGTTGATAATCGATACTGAGAAGTTACAGTAGCTGGTATCTTCTGATTTTGAAGCTTGATTATTGCTGGTCTTGATTAAATCAGCAATCTGTTGCAACTGGCGTGCCGAAAATCCATCCTCAGTGACAGATTTCTCCTCGGTGGATTGTTCTGAACCACCAACCAAATTCACGTATGCTTTCTTCTTCTTGGCAAGAACTTTTTCTTTTCCATGTAATTGATAGCATTCTCCAACTATGTGCCCACTTCTTTTGCAATGTGAACACTTCTGCCTCTGATAGCATTCATCGATAGTATGACCTTGTTTCTTGCAGTAAGTGCAATGAATTTTCTTTCGCTCAAACCCTTCACCCTTTCTAGAGTTAAGGTTTCTTGGATTCACAACATTTTCACCAGTTTCCTGAAATACTCGAATAGAAACTCATCCCGTCCTCTCTTCTATTGTGTCCTCCCCGTTGTTTTTCGTCATGCATAACCAGTGAAAAAGCTTGCTCAAGGCCTGGTGTTGGTTGCATCGCCAGTATTTGACCTCTGATTGAGACAAACTCAGAATTTAAACCCATAGAAATTGAATGAGTTTTTCTTCTTCTCGCTGTCGATTTGTGGTTTTCTTTACTTCGCAGACACATCCGCCACACACGCAGACAGATTGAGGACGAGCAAGATCTAATTCACCCCAAATTTGTTTGAGTTTGGTGTAATAGTCGATTACCGAATCGTCGCCTTGCTTCAACTGGTGCAGATCTTGGCGAAGGCTGTGAATGGATGCGAGGTTTTCTTGCTCGAATCGCTTACACAGCGTATCCCAAATCTCCTTTGGGCTTTCAGAGTACATCACGCTTTGTGCCAGTTTCGGATCGATTGAATTTGTTAGCCAAGAGACGACGAGAGAGTTGGCGCGCTCCCAAGCCGAGAGACGAATAGGTTCTGCATCACTTGGTTTCTTGATGCTGCCATTGATAAAACCGTGCTTATTTTTAGCCTTGAGAGCCATCATCATTCCCCATTTCCAACCCTGGAATCCGCTGCCGTTGAATTTTGGAACCATACTCACACCGGGTTGTTCAGACGCGTGAACATACAGGGGATCGCTGGCGTCGATGCTGGTGTTGCCGGAAGAAGCGCCCTTCTCTGGTTCCACTTTCTTTCCGGTGTCAATGATTTCATCGTCTGCCATCTTGCTTGCGGAAGAACGAAAGAACTATCTTCTTTCCTGGTGCTCTGGTACCATGTAGGAAAGTGAGTCGAAGAAGAACTCACAATAGAGAAGACGCGAGAGAAAAGAAGTGAACGAGAGAGAGATTGATTTAGGCAAAGCTTTCTGTATTGTGTATTGTGTGTCTTACAAGCCTAGGACTAGCAACTAATATATAGAGTTTGGAGGTAGAGAAAGATTACATAAAGATTACAGAAGATCAGAAAACTACCCTAAATGAAGATATTATATACAGACTGAAATAAATGCTATGGATACACATACATTGACTAAAATAAATGGTTGGACTAAAATAAATGGTTTCCCTAAAATAAGTTATCTAGCCTAATATGTTGTAGTCGTGAGAAATTAAATTGAGCCAAACTTCTCTTTGAGCTAAGGGGTTCATATGAGAGGTATACAACCAAGTTTAGATGTCTGTACGATTAGGTGATAGTTAGATGTAGAAATTATTATGTTTGATTTTTGTGCTTTTTGTTCACCCCGGTGGCTTCTGACCTGTGGCCTTTAATTATAAACATTATCAATCAGAGGCCTTTAAGAGAACTTTATTATTTGGGAGAGGATTATGTGACGCCTATTCTCCGTCCTGACGGAACTTTTTTATTTTTTTTTTTGTAAAAAAAAAGAAGTTATACTGGGGTAGATCTATATCATTTGTCGGATGTCAAGTCTAACAAAACTACAGTCTATTTCTGTTTTTATTTTTTAAATACCATAATATTATTTTATCCTCTACATAATACTTACCTAAATATATAGTTATTCATAAAATAATTCACTACTTTTATAAAAAAGTTTATATGACTATATTCTTTTACACATATTGTTAATTATTTAATGTGATAATATTTACCGATTAACATATATCAATTCAAATACATTACATAGTTTGATCAAGTTGAATAAATTAAAAAAAATTGAATTAATGGAAAACACTAAGTTAAATATTCATATAATTTTAAAGAAAAAAGTTAAATATACATAGCTATTGTAATAGTTTTTTAATATATATAAATGGAATATATATCAATTCAAAATTACATGCCTTAATCAACTGAATAATTTTTTTTTAATAAAAGTTGGTAATATAAAAAACATTAATCTAATATTTATATTTTTTATAATCTATAAGTGACGTATAATACTTTTAAAAAATATTGAACGTACAAATATTAGGCTTCAGGTTATAAGTTATCATCCATAATATATAATAATGGAAATGTTATATAAAAACGTGGAAACATTATAAAAAAACGTGAAAACGTTTATATAAAAAGATGAAAACGTTTATATAAAAACGTGTAAAAGTTTATATAAAAACGTGGAAACCTTCATGCATAGCGGAATAAATATTATTCTTAATTGTGGCATGGAAATGTTGGAATCGTGGTGTGGAAGCGTTATATATAATCATGGAATTGTTCACGTTTCTATAAAAATGTGAAAACGTATATCAAACAAAGTGGAAACGTTTTATACTATCAGGTGGACACGTTTGTCTGTAATCGTGGAAACCTTTATACCATCGTGGAAACATTATATAATTGTGGCATGGAAACATTCATATTTAATTATGAAAATTTTATATGTAATCATGTCATTGAAAGGTTTATATGGAAACGTTACTATAAAATCATCGAAACGTTTATATAAAATCGTGGAAACGTTTTTAGGACCTGGAGACGTTTATATATAATTGTGGAAACGTATATAAGACAAAGTGGAAACGTTTTATACTATCAGGTGGACACGTTTGTCTGAAATCGTGGAAACCTTTATACCATCGTGGAAACATTATATAATTGTGGCGTGGAAACATTCATATATAATTATGAAAAATGTTTATATGTAATCATGTCGTGGAAAGGTTTATATGGAAACATTAATATAAAATCATCGAAATGTTTATATAAAATTGTGGAAACGTTTTTATGACCTGAGACATTTATATATAATTGTGGAAACGTTTCTATTAATTGTGGCATGAAAACATTTATATATAGTCGTGACGTGGTAACAATTATATATAATCGTGGTAACGTTTGAGCATGTACATCGTCACATTAAAACATGTACATTTTCACATTAAAATATGTACATCACATTAAAGTATAGAACAACTTCAAAATAGATTACCCTACCCCCCCCCCCCCCAAACACCCCAAAATCCACCATAGGATAGCTAAAAAACGTCGAAGGCATTTTCAGGGTTTGTAGTGGCGGGTTTAGGTATCGAGTTAGTTGCTACCATATAAAGTACGAAATAAATTCCAAATAGATTACCTTGCCCCCCAAAACACCCCAAAACCCACCCTAGGATAGCTAAAAATGTCAAAGGTATTTTTAGGGTTTGCAATGGCGGGTTTAGGGTCTAACGACCTTAAACCTGCTACCACAAACCCTAAAATCCTGTCGAGTTAGTTGCTACAATATAAAGTATGAAACAAATTCCAAATAGATTACCCTAGCCCCAAAACACCCCAAAACCCACCATAGGATAGCTAAAAACGTCGATGACATTTTTAGGGTTTGCAGTGGCGGGTTTAGGGTGCACAAACCCTAAAAACTTGTCGAGTTAGTCGCTACAATATAAAGTACTAAAAACAAATTTGAAATAGATTACCCTACCCCCAAAACCCACCCTTGGAAAGTTAATAACGTCGAATTCACCACATATTACTTAATTAATCATAATATCATTTTAATGATTCATAACAAAATTAATTATCAGATTATCAATTTAGTTTATCATTGTATACATGTAAAAATATTTTTTTAAAAAAAAAGTTGTCAAAACATATCCATGACTGGTCTTGTTTTGAAGAGCTTGAATTTAGGTAAACAATGATATAATTTTTTTCCATTTTGGATTTATATATTAAAAGTTATAACAATATAAAGTTTTTATAATAAAGAATGAAAAAGAATAAAAATTAAAAAAAAAGAAAAGAAATTTAAAATACAAATTAAAATCATAAAACATAATGATTCAAATGAGTGGTATTGTACATATATATATGTTTCTTTTTTCCTTTTTTTTTTGTAATAAAAAATAACCATATATATGTTTCTTGTCAAAGTGTCGTTTCACATTATAAGTAGCGCTTAATTGTATTTGTATGCTCTCTTATCAAGTTAAAGTAGAAAAAAAAAAGTAAAACAGTACGTGTTCTTACGGTGAAATAAAAAAAATGAAATAATTTTTTTTTGAATGGTGTAGATTAAAAAGAAAAAATGAAATAGATGATCTTGATTGTTTCCGTCGTGGACGGAAAATCACTGTCCGTCACATAAGCCCACCCGTATTATTTGACCCACCAAAAGTGTCATTTCTCTATTAATAGAGTTATTCTCTCCTTAGTGGCAATCATAATCTCACAGGTGTGGAGCAAAGAAGAATAGGACAGGTATGGTGTCCGTATGCATTCCTCCATTATGGGACTAATAATACACAGGAAGCTCCCAAATAAAGACAATCTTGTCGTTGGGGGTATTTATGTTGAAATTGCGTTGTTTTCCAACTATGTAAATTTTCAGAATCATATCATATATCTTCCGGTAAGAGAATGTAGAACAAGTGTGGAAGTATATGTAGAATGGATGAATTTTAAAATGAAACCTGATGGATGAGTCAATTAAATAGGTGCTACTAAAGACGATATAGAGATTTGAGATTATCAAGAGGAACTAGATGCTGCTTATGAGCTTGTGAACTATGGAAGTTATGTGATGGTAGCACTGTGTGCAGATACTTATATCCTCAGCTGCTAATTTATTCTAAACACATGATTACTCCATCGAGCGTAAATATATATACCATTTGCAAGTGTTATTTTAACAATCTTCATTCGTCTTTGGCATATTTGATAGCATACCTGTAATATAAATGATGGGTTATGCGTGAATCCCACGTGAAATCTATATTCTCCTCTAAAAATATACTGTCACATGTAAAACATTTGTAAAACAGTCAAACCAAACAACTGCCAAACAACCATGCTGAACTAGTGTGACTTGTCAAGAATTTTTTTCTATTATACTCCCTCCGTCCTGAATTGACCGTCCTGTTTACTATTTGGACATATCGTTTGACTTCAATTTTTAACATATAAGATAAATTAATTTTGAAAATTTAAGTTTTGCATATGATTCCTTACATGATAAACTATATGCTACAAAATTTAGTTTTATAAAATTATTTTATCTTATATGCTTAATATTGAAGTGGAAAAACGTGCCATAAAACAAACAGGACGGTCAATTCAGGACGGAGGGAGTAGTTTTTGTAATTATACATAATAGTATATTTAAAAAGATTGTACACTTATGATGACAAAATATACAGTTACTAAAAAACACAGATGGCAAAAACACTATCCCTATGATAAAAATATAACCATACATCATGTTACCTACACCCATTGACCTTTTAATAAATCCAACAAGCACAAAAAATAAGGGCACAACAAGCGCGATGCTCCTGGAATATTAACAGCATAACTCCACAAGTTAGATTCATTTTTTTATACGATGCAAGTTTCCGACAAAAATAGAAAAATCTTGCCAAGCATGTATGTTAATATATGCCATGGGAATAACAATGACAATGGCGTTAGAAATCCAATGACCCACAGGGTTTGCTCCGCATTTCACTCACTCCGTTGGCACGCTTTGCATCCTTCGGGTGATCATTATTAGTCTGGCCACGATTCCTCCCAATCCCTAACTTTGGCATACCTCGGTTCAGTCCCTCCAGCAAAACACAGGCTTTGCACCACTTCTGCAATTCCCATAACCACGCAAACCAAAGTTAAGTAGCCTATTCCTTAACTATCATTTCTACATCTAGATTATAGCCTGTTCGGTTGCCCAGAGGAGTAATGAGTTGGCAATGAAGTTCAACGAATTCCATCATTTTAAAAAGAATAACCTCCAAGCCATATCGGCAGAAAGATACTATGTAGAGGATGAAGCCAAAGAAAACATACCTGACTGGATATATAACCACATCGCTCACATGTTCCTTGCTCTGGCATTTTTGTTGTTGTTGAAATTCTGAAATCTTCGCCTGATTTAATGATGTCGAGTATGGCTCTAGGTCTGTCGTTGGAAAACCATGGCAAGTAAAAAAAGCAGACATTATAAATTTTAATGTCCTCAGATTTAAGCCCCTTCCATGCAAAATAAATATGACTAAACGTTTATGTAACAATAATGACCTGATTCTCTCTAAATCTTTGATGAATTCACGGGCAAAACCACGATATGCATTTGGAGAGTATATGCCTGGATATAAATATAAGTAGTACTTCAGCAACTATGGCAGAGACTTCATAAAGAGTGCCACAATATTAGTCAGAGATATTGCAAGTACTGAACTTACATTCAGTGGAGAAGTAATCCAGCTTCTTGAAATATGCATACGTGAAAAATCAAGTTAAGGATTTCTCAGATGGAAACTAATCCAATTACCCCACAGCAATAAATCAACTTTACAATTCAAATGTGATGTCTCAAAGAAAACGGTTCCCTTTGATGCAAAGAAATAATAGTACAATTTCGCAAAAGCAGAATTATCGAACAAAAGTTTCCCAGAACACAAAGGATATATAACAATCTCTTTCTCATACGTGTACTTAAAAGGCTTGCACCTTGGAATTGGTCCATCCTCGCCAGTTGTGATTGAGGTGCACCTACTTAATCTACGAACACAAAAACATCGTTTAGCCCTACATATCAAGAGTAAAGGGTTGGCATCACAAGCCAACACACATACCTAGCAATATCACCCCTTAATATGTTCAGAAGCACAGTCTCAGCAATATCATCAGCATTATGACCAGTAACAAGTTTGTCCACTTTCAACATTGCAGCACCTCGATCAAGTGCCTAGAGAGAGACAGATGGAGTTATGGATACACTACCTTTTTTTTTTTTACATATAGTCAGGCATAGTCAAAATTTTCTAGCAGCAGGGAATACCTGGCGACGAAAAACACCACAAAAGGTGCAGTTGTTCTTTAAGCCAATTGCTTTCACTATTTCATCCATCGTCCATCCATATAAATCTTTGTAGGAAACAACTTTCAGTGGCAAACCATACTGAAATAAGCCATGAAAAAGACAGCCATCATCAAGGATGAGATGCAAGACAAGAAGACCCAGTCTATTGTAGGACTGAAAGCTTGATTAAGTTCATCATACACAGAACATAGAACAAGGCACATAGTTTAGTAACGATCTATCAGCTAAAAAAAATGAATTCTCTATACCAACCTGAACTTCATTTCTTTTCACCGTTTCCAATGAATCATCTCTGTAGCCAGTGATTCCTTCATCTACTGACAGTAGGAAGAGATCTAGGCCATATTTATGCCGCCTATTTAGCTCCGACATCACATAAGCAAGTACAGTAGAATCTGGCTTGAGATTAGAGGACAATGAGAAACTGAGCTTCATAATTAACTAGGATTGAACTCATCAAATTCCTTCAATCTAATGAAAAAGTTTGCAGCTACACATCATTCACTATGACGGAAAACATGGCATGAGTACCATTATCAACGGATAAAATTGCCAAAGGTAATACCTTTTCCACCAGAAGCACCAATGGCAACCCGCTCTCCAGCTCTGAATAACTGGTTCTGAACTATCACATCATGAATTTCGTCCTCAAACACAGCATAGAAGCACTCCTTGCATAACTTTTGCAGTAAAAAAACAGCTTGTTATAATAAAAGATAGCCCATCTAGGACACTTCAAACCAATCAGGCGTAAATGACTGTCGGGTCAGCAATCAGAAAGCAAGCGTCGATTTGTACGATAGTTAGGGTTTTGGATCGTTCATTCATGATCAATTTGGTTGACAGATGATTCAGTCAATTCAAAACATAATCGACCAATGACTACAGCGGTGTTGCTACTACGAAACGTGTTCCCGCACTGAGATCTAGAGAGAAACTCCAAGAGTCTGCAAGTATAAAAATATAACCTGCTGCAGGGTTTTGGGTCGTTTCAGAGCGGCTCTTTTCTCGCCGCATAAGGAGCAGTTTCGAGCACCTCCGCTCCTTACCTTACCCGCTATTGGTTGCGCCATCGGAGAATGGCCTGGAAGACTTTTAGGGCGAGGCAGACGATGATAGCGTTGGTGGAGCTGTTTCCCGTTTCCGTTTCCCGATAACCTAACGAACGCCGGCTTGCCGGTTGACGTCAAGTCCAACCCAATGGAACTGAGTCTGAGAGAGAATAAACGCAAAACCTCAAGGAAACAGCGTACAGACAAACTCAGGGGACGTTTGTTTTTGGGTGATCAGGAAAGGTAATTGGATTTTTCCTGTTGTTTGTTTGTCAGTTTATCTTATTTCTAGTAAATGAAAAGGGTAGGGGAATACCCAAAACCCTCTATCTTGATTCCCCATCCCTATTAGGGAATGAGATTCTCTTTCCCCAATACATGTTGACCGGCGATATATGACCATTGATCGATGACTATTGACTGGTGATCGGTGAATGTTGACCGGCAATTAATGACTATTGACTGGTAGCCGGCGGCCGTTGATCATTGACCGGCGGCCGTTGGGCAGATTTTTATTTCATTTCCCCCAACTTAAATAAATAATCGGGAAAATCAAAGAGAATTCTTTTCCATTCCTCTCTATTCTCTTTCCTGATTCCATTTCGTTTCCCTCGCTCGAAACAAACGCCCCCTCATTCAAACTGGTAGCTTATGTCAAGTATAAGTAAGAGAAAATTACATCCCCATCCATGACGTTTGGTGAAATTACACACCTCAGTCATGTGGTTTCAAAAATTACTTTCCTCATCCATGTGGTTTCCGCTTTTTTACATCTGACAACTTTTCTATTTATTTTTTAACTTAAGAGATGCTTAAGTGTTGTCCAAAGTTGATAAAACTTTACACAGAAGATGCTAAAGTGTTATATTTTGGTCCGACATAGAATCCAAAGTTTTTTAAGCTCATATGTAATATGTGGGACCCGATAAAACATATGACATGTGAACATGTGTTCATTGGGCCCCACATGTCACATGTGAGCTTAAAAAACTTTGAATTTGACTTTGGACCTAAATATAACACTTTAGCATCATCCACATAAAGTTTCATCAATTTTTGATAACATTTAAGCATCTTCTAAGTTGACCAATGTAAAAAAGGGGAAACCACATGGGTGGAGAAAGTAATTTTTGAAACCTCGTGGTAGGATGTGTAATTTCACCAAACATAATGAGTGTGGGATGTAATTTTCTCCAAAAGTTAATATGACAATTGGTATATGTGATATATAGAAAGGAAAAATGAACTAATCAGATAACTCATTTCCGTAAAGGCGTAAACCCGCAAAAGAATGAGGCCAACCATATTGAAAAAGTAAACACTCATGTTACTTGTAAGCTGAAATAAGAAAGAAAATTTTGTTTTTGAAAAAGTAATGTATATAGGGAGAAAGAATGAGTGGCCTAAAAATGGGGCTAAAGTATGATCACTTTGATGGATTAGCTTATTAAATGAATACAAATTTTTGCTTACACACCCATATGTAGCTAGAGATAGCTACAACTAACAATGCAAACATGTAAATTGCATAAGAAAACACCGTGTGATGAAATATCTACTAAAAGTATAATTTTCATGTACATTTTTATTGTACACAGAATGTACAGTTTTGTATGCCCACATGTACAATTTTGTATACTCACATGTACAGTTAATATTGCAAAAAATAGCTACATGTAGGTGTAGCCAAGAGTTGTAGGGGAATTCTATGAGTAAGTTAAACTATAAATTTACAAATTTTAAGTGTTTTGATTAGTGTTTGGTCATTATAATAACACTTGATCATTATTATGAGAGTTTAAATCACCATACTTATAGGCATAGGAGAGGAATAACGTCATTTGTTGTATCATCCTATGTTATACTAGCAAATATTATGGTATATAAGTTGTAAGTGATTACAATAGCTTATCAACAAAAATTTTGAAAACAAATGACCAACCTCATTAAGCTGAAAGACTCTTGCTAACATATGAACTTCTATGTTCATATCCCTACTCACATGTGACCAAACTATCTGATTAAAACTCAAAATCGAAGATAGGACTTTGTGTAAATTCATTAGAACATCCGGTCTGACAACCCCTTATCATTGAAGTAGTTAATATTTAGTAGACAATCTTAGTGAAAATGAACTATTGTAGCTCCTAAACTATTAGCCACATCTATGCCAAATAAAAACGCTTTTGCTTCTACCACTTGTGGCGTTCATGCTGCCGATCCCTTAGCACATCCAGAAACTACCACCCTCCCTTCAGCATCTTCGTAAACCACTCCCATACCTGACCTAACATTGCACTACCATCCACGAAGATATTAATATAACTACCCTTCAGCTCCTCTTCATCTTCGAAAGGGTGCACTTGATGAACTAATAGATGAGGCAACTTCAAGGAAAGATTCCGCTTGGTCCATTCCTTGGCTAAATGATCGCATCCTATCATGTTGCAGTTGACACTTTGCAAACCGAACTTTCCAAAGAAGATTCAAGTCCTGTTTAACGCAAACAGTTAATAACCAATATCAGAGAGCATTATTATTAATCAATCTTTTTGGCTTTTCTAAACCCTCTATGCACCACCAATCTGTAACAATGGGGCATTGTAGAAAGACATGTGTTATATCTTCCTCCTTACCATAGATCTAACACCAAACCTCTTGAATGGTAGGACGACCGTGTGAAATGATAGCGCGACATGGAAGAAGGCCTTACAAAATTTTCCAAACAAACAGACAGGCTCTTTGAGGAGACACTAGTAGAAAAAATGTTTTTAACCACGGTTATTTTGCCTATATACCACGGTTAGGAACCGTGGTTTATGCTCGCGTGGTATATAGAAAATTGCCTATATACCACGGTTGAAACCGTCGTTTAAGAAGACTATATGCCACAGTTTGCAAATAACCGTCATTTAAGACCGTTTTTGGACGCGGTCCTCACCGGTTTTAAATGACGGTTAAGTTCAGAACCGTGGTATAAAGTCATTTTATACGACGGTTAAATGTCAAAACCGTGGTATATTATCTATAAATCAACGAATAAACCACGGTTTATACATACAACCGTGGTTTATAGTCTATCAACTCTTTTTTCAAAATCGTCGACGATTTAGTAGCGTCGCTTCACAGATCTCAATCAGAGAAACAGAAGAGAATGAAGAGGCTATAGAACATGTATGTCCCTTGTTTGCGATTTAGGGTTGCAAAAAATGATGAAGAACTCTGGCGTAGTATGTTCCTTGTTCGCGGTGGGTTGCAAAATTACCGTGAGAAGAATGAAGAATGGAGGCCATGTTTTGTTCGCTGGTTATGGTTGCGAAAATTGCACTGAGTGGAGATGATGTAGAGCTGTTCCTTGTTCTAGTTGTAGCTGCAAAAAATACCGAAAAACAAGAGAATGAGTGAGGATGGAGCATGTTCCTTGTGCGCCGGTGAGGGTTGCAAAAATTACCGTGAACTTGTAGAGAATGAAGAAGAGTTGCAGAGCATGTTCGTCGGTTAGGTTCCAAAATTACCGTGAGGTTGAAGAGAATGAAGAAGAGTTGCAGAGCATGTTCGTCAGTTTGGGTTCCAAAATTACCGTGACATTGAAGAGAATGAAGAAGAAGAGTTGGAGATTTTCGTCGGTTTGGGTTCCAAAATTAGCGTGAGAATATAAGAGAATAGATAGAAAGAGCCACGTTAAATTGGGCCGACAATTAAAATCCCGCCTAAACTATATACCACGGTTGACAAAAAACCGTGGTTTAATATAATAAGATATGCAATATAAATGACGATTGCCTAGGAACCGTGGTATATAGGTACCCTATATACGACGGTTCCCAAAGAACCGTGGTATATTCACTCTGGCATGTACTATATACCACGGTTACCCGGAAAACCGTGGTATATTAGTAACCTATATACGACAGTTCTCCAAAAACCGTGGTATATGCACTCTGGCGTGTACCTTAAACGACAGTTTCTATGAAAAACCGTGGTTTATAAACTTTAAACCACGGTTTTCCTTTTAACCGTGGTTTAAACGCCGTCATTAAAAACATTTTTTCTACTAGTGAGATGACCTTCCTCATTTTCATTATAGCGCACCAATTGGGTTCCTGTAGGACGTTGATTCGTAATAATGTGAATTATTGGAGCTCGCTTAATGATACACTTACCTAACTGTAAATAGGCCATTCTTTGCCCTACCCTAGCACCAGCCATTTACTTGAGATGCATCACTGAGGACTGTGCGAAGGATATGAGCAGCACTCTCCTCCATGAACCAATCCCAAATTCAAGCTTCATTCCAAGTACCACTATCCTCAATAATAAGCCACAAAACCTTCCCACTATCTCGAGCTATCTGAGGTAGATTTGATTCCCAAACTTTCCCTCCTTGTTTGTCCAAAATCATCAACTTGTAAGCTTTATCGTGGACCCATCACCTACCACCCTTCAAGCACCATGCACTGGTGCAGAAAAGGTTTACTACCACGGTTATTTTGCTTAAAAACCACAGTTTATAACTGTTGTATATGCTCGCGTCGCATATTAAGAAATGGCTATAAACCACGGTTACGAACCGTCATTTAAAGTAAGGAAAAAAACCACGGTTTGTGGAAACCGTCGTTTAAGACCGTTTCTCTCGTGGTATTCATTGACTTTATACGACGGTTTCGAGTTTGAACCGTGGTATATAGTGAAATTTATACGACGGTGAAATACCCCTAAAATTTTAGAATACAAATATTATAAATATTACAAACATATGTGATAACTATCATGCACATTATATAGTTTATAAGTACGTTATGTTATTTACTCGTATATTATAAAGTTACAAACATATCATATAGATTGCAAGTATATTTTGTAGTTTACGAGTATATTATATTATTTACGAGCATATTATAGTATTTAACAAAGAATTCATTTTAATTAAATTAACCCGTTTTCCAAGTACAAGTCAGTTGTGATTTTTAATGTCATAATAGTAATAATCGTATTTTTCTTGTTGATTTAGTGTATTTATTTACTAGAAATGAAGTTATGATAATAATGTTATGATTCAAACGATACCATTGATTTTACTATATTAAATGAGTCAGTTTAATTGATCAGTTTTATTCTTTGGTATTCTTCACATTATGTAATGAATCATTTCTAACTTTCAGTATTTCCTATTTTATTTATTAAGCAACTCTCAACCTTCCAGATTTCCTACCTTTTGGTTTCCAATAATCTGTCCCACTAATTTAATTTAATATAAATAGTTCGCATTCTATATTCCTTCAGTTTCCCCTCTACCTCTTTTAACCCCTATCATATTACTCAGTTTGTCTGTCCAACATATCCCTCTGCGTCTCTGTCAACTCTCACACTTCCTCTACTGGACAGAAAGAGAAAAGTTTCCTATACTTCCATCCTGCTCTCGATCAAACTCAGAAACAAAAAAAAGGTTAATTTTGTTTATGTTCAATGTCTTATCTATCTCATCTCTTTCCTTCCCTTTCTGCTGCTCTGACTCGGTTGAAACAAAAAAAGGTACTGATCATCTGTCTCTTGGTCTGTCTCATCTTGCATAGAACATAGGAAAAAAAATTCCCTCCCACTCACCCGTACTGCTATTTGTTCCCTCTCTGTATTGTCTGTAGAGCTGATCATAATGTGTCCGGCTCGGCAGCCCGACCCGATCCGGCCCGTAAAAAAGCCCGACAAGCCCGAGCCCGATTAGGCTTCCGGGCGGGCCTGGACGTAAAATCAGGCCCGAATAAAAAACCGGGCCGGGCCGCGGCACATTTGTAAGCTTGTGGCCAAGCCCGGCCCGGCCCGATTCTATATTATTTATTATTATTTTTAAAAAATATAATTATACATATTTAATATAAATTATTTTTTATATATATACTAAAATTATTTATAATATAAATTATATATATATTTATAAATTGTAAATAAATTATATATATGATATAAAAAATCTACATTAAATTATATTAATTAAACATTTTTTTATTAATTTATATAAAAAAACCAGGCATGGCGGCCGGGCTACGACAAAGCCTGGAAAAAACCGGGCCTAGCCCGGCCCGGCCCGAACTTGTAAAAAACCCGGCTTGGTTTTCTTAAATTGGCCCGACGGGCTTAAAATTTTCCTCTGGCCCGGCCCGCCCGCCCGAATGATCACCTCTTATTTGTCTGATGTAAAAAAAATATACTTCCTTTCAGTACTCTCCCCTCTCACTTGCGCAGGTAACAAAAAAAAAAGTCTACCTACACTGTGTTATTACCCCCCTACACAAGGAAAAAAAATATTTTCCCCCTCACTCAGTCCCCTCCTCTGTTGTTCAATGTTCTGCAGAAAAAGGAGAGAAGCACCACACTCTGCTTACAAAAAAAAGACCTATACTCTCGCTCTCTCTTCCCTAAGTTTGGAAAAAAAAGATAATAAAAAAAACTAGACACACATGCAGAAAGGAAACAAGGGAAAGGAAAACAAATTTTGAAAGCAGGCACCATGTCATTCGATACTGTTTTCACCCACTTGATGACATCATCGCTGATGTCAGCCGCTGACATCAGCAAATTCGTCCTTATTACCATTTTTTTTCTCTCTTTCTCCTTTTCTTATTTAACAAATTATTAATTTGGTTATGTTCAATTTGTAACAGTATTATAATATATTACCTTATATATATATTGTAAATTATGATTTATGGTAATTTGTTTGCAATTAAATTTAAATTATTCGGGTATCTAATAATACCCGTTATTATTTTTAGGCTCTGAGTTTGTTAGCGAGGAGCAGTAATTGAATTTGTGTTGGGTTGTGCGGATCGTTTCTAGATTCCAGGTAAGTTACTGCGTTCACTAAACTTGTATTAACTGCGTAAAATAAATCCTTTTGTATTGGTTGTGATTCTTATCTGTGAGTGATTATTTTTTTGGAACAAATTGTTTATGATAGTGATTACTAGAAATATTTAAGTGCGCAGTTTATTATATGGTGATTAATTGGATATGTTTTTTTAGAGGAAAGAGATGAGGAAATGTTAATGATATGATTATGTGAGATTGTAATTATTTAGTTATTATTATTGTGGCGTTATTGAATTTTGGTGGTATGTGGATTTAATGAGATTATAAGTTGGATGATAACAATGAATAAAGAAATTATAAGGAAATTATACCATGGTACATGTGGGCCATATTAGGACACATGGATAAGGTGATAGATGCGGGCCGCATTAGGACGCATAAGTTTGAGATACTGTGGGCCGCATTAGGACACAGTTAGCCCTAGATCTACTATGTAGTCTTTTGAACTATTGGTGGGTGTGCACACTTAAGGATTTAGTGGCGAGGTTGGATTCCCGGCTGCGTGTTGGGGTCCAGGTTACAGCTGCGTGTTGTACCCAAAAGTGAGAGATGTTGTTTTGTCCTGGTTGCGCGTCGGGACAAGAAAGATAATTTAATTAATCTGGATATCTATTCTTGAGTTATTAATGAAGTATATGCGAAATACTGTGCAAAGTTTTCTTTATGGTTATGTGATAACATGGTGAAAATGACTGGTATGTTGACGCATTGCTATACTGTTAAATTGTTTTCAAAGAGAAAATGATTTTTACGTAGTGAAGTGGTAGCTTACTCAGTTTTTCTGGCTTTATCGTGGCTCTTTGTTTGTTTGTTTGGATTTCTGCCACAGGTCCTAATAAAGTATAAGGGATGGGACGGTGACCCGCTAGACTAAGTACCTATGTTTAAATTTTGTCTAGACTACGAGACTCTTTTGTTTTAAGACTTTTATAACTTTGTCGGATTCTTTTTATCAATAATTATGGTTTGGATTATTTGAATGTTAGTCAAAGCCTTAGCACTCGTTAGCTGCGAGTGTGGATAATACCTCAGATTTAGGATTTAATTCTGCTACGTATTAATAGCAAACCTATACTGCTAAATAATTGACCTAATAAAATGTTAGAAAATCCGGGGTGTTACAAAGTGGTATCAAAGCAAAACCGGCTAGAAAATAGGTTAAGAAAGATTAAAAATGGAAATATTGGTCTTAGGTTTAAAATTGGACAAGCCGTCTTATGGGGGAATTACTTTTTGACGTTCTCTTTATGTTTAATGTTTTTTTATATCTATTGTATGTGTTGTGATTGAATCTTTTATACTTGAGGTATTGAAGTATTGATTGAGATATATGTTGCCACGTAGGCATACGTGATGATTATGATATGAGTATAAGTTCATTGATGAATGTGTTGAGAGCCTACTGTGCTCAAGTGAGTTGTTATGAATTTTGTGATTTAGAGAACTTCTTATGTTGAAGAATTTACGATGAATGATAGATGATTAGAACTCCATAGTGAGTTATATTCCATTGGTAGTTATAAGAATTTTATCTGAATAAATTATAGTCCAATGGTTGGGAACTCAGGTGCGGGTTCTAGTAATTCAAAACTTTGTCGAGTAGCCCCTCACCTTTACTACACCAGAAGGAGAGCTAGACAAACCAGAATGGGCGCGAACCAAACTCCCGAGCAGTAGATTGCCGAGATACGTCAGATGATGATGACTTTGGGAAATCTTGTTCAGGCCCAGACTCAGGCCCAGGTCCAAGCTCAAGCCCAAGCCCAGGCGCAGAATGAAGCACAACGTCTTGAGATGAGCTATGCAAAGCAGATTGCTAATCTGAATCCTAGCCACTACAAAGGTGAAAAAGACCCAGTAATCTTAGAGGAATGGCTTGATGAGATGGAGCGATTTTTGGACACAGTGCATAGCCCAACTGACCGAAGGGTGACTTGTGCTGTATTTTACTTGAAGAGTGAAGCAGCCAGATGGTGGACCACCGAGAAAGATGCCCTACTTGCCACTCCTAACTTCAACTGGGAGGCACTGAAGAATGCTCTGCAAAGGCGCTTTTACCCTGCTCATGTGAAGAGTGAGAATAAGAAGGAGTTCCTTAATCTAAAGCAGTTGTCGATGACAGTCCTAGAGTACTACTCTAAGTTCATGGAGCTTTCTAGAATTGCTCAAAACCTTGTCCCAGATGAGGAAGCTAAGGTGGAGAAGTTCATTGGAGGTCTGAATTGGAACCTCCAGATGGTGATGCAAGCTGTCGACGTCACCACTCTCCATGATGCATATGTGAAGGCTGCCAAGATGCACAAGGTGGCCATTGCACAGAAAGAGGTCAATGAGCGGAACAAGAGGAAGGGTGAACCCTCAAGTGTCGGGAAGACTATTAATCAGGGCGGTGACAAGAAATTCAAGCCCAACAATTATCAAAATTCCGGTGGATACTAGAGGAGCAAGAACTTCAACCAGAACTGGGCCAGAATCAAGGAGGAAATCCCATTTGCAAGAAGTGTAACAAGGCTAGCCACCCAAGAACTGATTGTAGAGGGAACGTGTGGAAGTGCTTTGACTGTGGCAAGCTAGGCCACAGGGCTTTCCAGTGCTACAAGAATACTAAGGGAGGTGCCCAGCAGAAGGGGAATGACGGTTATAATTCTAGAGGTAATCAAAGCAACAGTGGAGGGACCAATCAGAAGAATGACCAGGCCATTGGAGGTAGTGGATCAGGAGGAGGAGCCAACAACAACTATGTGAAGCCAGGGCGCCTGAATGTGATGAGCCGAGCTGAGGCTGAAGCTTTAGGCAACGTGATCACTGATACTTTTCTAATTCATAATACTCCTACACATGTTCTATTTGATACGGGAGCATCATACTCTTTTGTGGCTACTTCTTTTCTCAAGAGGCTGAATTTAGTAGCTAGCACTGTAATTTCTGTGACTGTTTCTATTCCGTCTGGGAGAGTGATCCATGCTCTAAGTTGCTTGAGAATATGAAACTTACTATTAAGGGGGTTGAGTTTGAGGCTGATTTGATTCAGTTTGACCTCATGGATTTTGATATTATTTTGGGGATGGATTGGCTACAAAGATACAGAGGTGACATTAAGTGCTATGAGCAGAAGGTGGTTCTGAAGGGTCCTAAGGGTCAAAGGGTGTCATATAGCAGTGCTGAGAAGAAACCTGGGATTAAGGTAGTCTCTGCCATGTCCATCTTGTCTCAGATCCGGAAGGGTCACATGGCTTATCTTTGCCATGTTCAAGATAAGAGCAAGGAAGAGGTTCCTGTGGAGGGTGATTTTTCGGTATGAGGGGGGGTCTGTCTAAATATGAACTGACTGAAAAGCCGAGATCCTAGAAAATGCCATTCTGTGGAGGGTGAGAACCCGTTATTCTTGGCATCCCTCGAATACCTACTAAATCGTCCGTCTTTCCCAGAAAGTATAAAGGGGAATGCAAGTGTGCACTACACCCGCTCTCGATGGGCTCCACGCGGACTTATGCCCTAAGGGTGGAAATTGACTAGAGTCGCCACCTAGTTTGACCTAAAGAACTAGGAAGGGGGGAGAAGGGTTCTAAGAACCGTTAATTGACTCTGAGATTGTTGCCTATGGATAGGACTTATCTGGTCATACCAAAGATTCTGTGTGGGTTCGCACTGGGTTACACCCCTTAGAAGTGGCAACGACCACGACTTCGGATTGGTGCCCGAGGAAACCTCGGTCTCCAATTGTCGGGAATGCCTTCTTTCAAAACCTTATTAGAGAGATTCATTTAAAAGCCAAGATAGGATTAGAACAGGAGAGAGAGGAAACAAGTGGATGAGGTGAGCTTTTCTGCCAAGCTAGCGCCAAGAAGAAGAATTGATGAATTCAAATGAGTATAGAATGAAAGATTAGGATTCTGATTTTGAGAGTTGAAGAAGTTGAGGGTTTGTGGGAGTTAGAGGGGATTTGAATGTTTTGAGGGGTATGAAGAACACCTTAGAGTGAGGAAAAGGGGTTTTGATTGGAATGGGGTCGCACCCTAGGTGGGTTGCCTACGTACTCAACTCCCTGTTGAGATCAGACCTTACGTAGTTCAGGGTTTTGGAGATGTTTGAAGTTTCGAAAAGTTTCGGGTTTGGATGCTAGCCTATGAGACGCTCGGGTCTGTGAGACGTTTGGTGAAAAGAGATATCGAAGTCTGTGAGGCGCTCGGGCCTGTGAGTCGTTTGAATCTTAAAATGGTGGAGAGATTGAAGTGTTCGAGTCTGTGAGGCGCTTGGGCCTATGAGACTTTGGAAGCTTGAGAGAAGCTAGAATTTGCAAGATGATTTGAGTTTAAGGTGAATTGGAGTTTGAATGATGACTTGAGTATGTGAGGCAATTGGAATTTGGGAGAGATCCCGGGTTTTTTGGGTTCGAGGTTCGAAAAGAGTTGAGGTTTTGGGATATCTCGGGATTTGAAATGAGATGATGATGGGTTGAGTTGTTTGGAGGAATGATTGTCAAAATTGTCTCTCTTAAAGTTTTTAAAATCGAAAAAAATCAGTTTTTGTTGTAAAAGGGCGGATAATCCCGGGGGATTACCCTATGTACCCCCTCGAACACGACACTTAATTAATGGTAAGTGCCGAGGCTCGAAAGATGGGGCAATTAATTTATGTCGAAAAATAGGATTTAGAGAGAAACACCATGAATGAGATATTCTCGGTCAAACCCTAATAACGTCTCTAACTCCCGGGTTTTAAAACATTAAAAACCGAAAATATTGAAATCGAGCGGAAGGGAGTTAGACGATTCTAAAATCCCGGCTGCAACTAGGAAGGTCGTTACTTCCCTAGCACCCCGCCTTGTACAAATCTAGGCTGCAATTAGGGGAGGTTTGTCACCCTAATGCCCCGCCTAAAGAGATCCAGACTGCGACAAGGGAGGTTACGACCCCAGTGCCCCGCCTCGGATTTTTATTTTAGAGGAGAGACAAGTTATGTCTAACAAGGAAGAAAACGTTCTTTGAAGGTGTTAGACATCCCATGTTCCCCGAAAATTGTTTATGTTTTTAGTTTGAAAAACTGAGTTGGGAAACTTTTGAAGTTTGTTCGGAATTCTCGACGAAGAAACACTGATTTTGAGAAATGTTTTTAGGAGAAAACTTTCTGTATATGTGAGAAGAACTTTCTGCATGTTGAGAAGAGTTTTCTATGATGTGAGAAGAGTTTTTCCTTTAAAATTCCACAAAATAGTTTCTTTGAAATCTGAGAAGACTTGATGAAATTCAAATGAAATGAATGTTTGAAATTTGAAAAGAGATTTTTGGAGTTTGAATGGGATTTACAAATTGAGTTTGGATTAGATGAATTGAATTGGATTGAATTGAATTAGACTGAATTGAAATGAATTGAAATGAGTTGGGTTAGAATTGGGTTGGATTGAATAGAAGTTGAATTGAAATGGATTGGGTTGAATCGAATTGAATTTGAATTTGGGCTGGGATTAGAAGACAAGCAGAGTCAAAGTTGGATTGGTCAAACTTGGGTCGAAGTCAACATTCAATCAAGGTCAAAGCAGGCTGGTCAAAGTTGGGTCAAAGTTCAGGTTGGTCAAAGTTGGACCGAGTCAAAGTTGGACGGATTGATGGTGTGGGCCAGAATTGGCTTGTGAGCTGGATTTGCTAATTAGGCTGAGTTTGGATTGGGCTAAAATGGACCGGTTGTGTTTAGGCCACAAATCTGGGCCTCACTAGTGGATTGGGCCAATGTTTGGGTCAAAGTGGGATTGGTCAAAGTTCGGGTCAAAGTTGGATTGGACAAAGTTCGGGTCAAAGTTGGATTGGTCAAAGTTCGGGTTGGTCAAAATTCAGGTTGGTCGATCATTAGACTGGTCAAAGTTGGACCGGGTTGGGCCTTGGTCAAGGTTTGGACCGGATAGAGCCTTGGTGGGCTTTTGAGTTGGGCTGGGCCTTGTGGAAATTGAACTCTAGGAGTGGGCCTAAAATGGGCCTTGGAGTTCAGTTTTAAGAATATGGGTCTGGTTGTGATTTGGGCCTCAAGTGTGGGCTTAATGGGCCGAAATGGCTTAATGGGCTGAAGATTGTTTTAGGCTGAAATGGGCCTTGGGCCTTTTATTTGGGCTGAAGATTGTTTTGGGCTGAAATGGGCCTTGGGCCTTTTTATTTGGGCTGAAGATTGTTTTGGGCTGAAGATTGTTTTGGGCTGAAATGGGCCTTGGGCCTTTTTATTTGGGCTGAAGATTGTTTTGGGCTGAAATGGGCCTCGGGCCTTTTTATTATTATTATTAACATAATAAGATGTGGTTTGGGTTTAGGGATCACCCAATTTATTAGGTGGGACCATGGCTCACCTAAATCTTAGGGTTCACCCTCTATCTAAGGCTTGGTCCTAAAGTCTAGTAACTAGGGCTTAGGTAGATTCAAGAAACGGATTAAAATTGCAGCAAAATCAAATGTACAACATGATCATATACGACACAGAATAAAATAATAAGGGATGAAATCACCGAACAGGAATTAAAAGGGAGGAGTAACCATCACAACTTCCTCTTTTATTGAAGACATGCAATCATAACGTGCAGATCTAAAACCAAATCACTAATCCCGTTCCAATTCTTTTCCAGGTTGCTAGCCCAAGTTGACTAGATGTGGACAGGCCCAAAATAGGGTGGGATTCAGGATCATGTCAACATATAACAAAGGCCCGCGTACCAACAACAGCCAAATTGCTCAATTAAAATGAATGAAGGCAGTTTAAAATGTTTGAACCGAAACAAAACAAAAGATGAGATTTCTTCGTTAAGGTAGATTGACACAGATCCTCAATTTCATTCCCTTTGTGTTGGTCCCACATGCGGAGGCTAACGAAAACAAGGAAAGAAATGAACAGGGCACCTGGTGAAGTAAATAACCCAAGGCTGATATGCATGAACGTGACCAAAAACCAAGTCGTCTTGGTGGTGATTCAGAGGACCTTGACACAAGAGAATCGAACCAAACAAAGACTAACAGAGGAGAACCCGAAGTGGGAGTCTCCTATCAAAACATAGTGGGAATCAACACACAGAGAAACCGCATCAAACGCCAACAGCAGCAAAACCAGCAGATCAAACGAATAGGATTGTTTCAGTAGGTAATCAAATGAGAAATTCACAAACTATAAGCATATGTCGGGGTCAAGTGCAGTCTGTTCTTGCGCCTCTCCATGAACTCTTGGGCACCGGTAGTGATCAGAGAGTCCGCAAGCTCAGCGACGGGTCCGCAAGCTTGGCTCAGAATTCCAGACCCCATTACCTCATTCAAACACAAAATAAGATCAATGAAACAAACCCAGGATGGAATCAAACTAGACAAAAGCAAAAAAACGATTAGGGTAAATTGAATATAGATGAGAACTCCCTTTTTGGAGCAAGTGTCGACGAGCTTGATAAATCTGGTTCTGGAAAGAACCATTTTCTTTGACCCCACCGGTTTTACAGAAGCACGAGTGGATGACGAAGTAAATTCCCGAGAGAGGGGAAGTCATGTATTTCATAGGCAAGAGGTTGGGTCCAGAAAAATGGACAACAGCTTCATCTATCAGTAAAATCGAACCAAATGAAAAATGGAAGGAAGAAACCCAAGTGTGAGTCTCTTTTCATCAGTAAGAGAGAAGAAGAGTCGGGAAGGATCCTAGTTTTTCCAGGGCACGATTCGAGGTGGTATCGCCCGGAAACCGATTTGAAGTCGACGCGGGACTAATGCGGGATCGCCTGGCCGCTCTTATCCTCAGACTAAAAATCTGACAAGGCTTTGCTTATTTACCACCCTCACAGGCAATACTTCCAATGAAGCGAGTGAGAGAAGGCATGAAGCCGACAACGAGAGTGAAGCCAAAAGAAAGGGTAGAAGACGGAACGCGAAACCAAATTTCGGAAAAGGATAGGGAACAATGGCACAACGCCACTTATGCTGGAGCAAAACCAAGGACAAAATGTGGTGGTCAAGGCGTCGGAGATGGATTTTCATCGACTGAAATTAGTTTTGTGGCGGTGGTCTTTTTGGAGAGAGGCTGAGGAAGACGAAGAACGTTTATTCGTGGTGCTCTTGGAAATTCGAGTGTGGCTGGAGGATGAAATGAAACGACAACGAGATCGAATCGGAAAGGGTTTGAGTTCTTTTGGTTTCTGGCAATTGTTCATGAAGATCTGGAGAGGCGTTTGGGTTTTCTGAGATGAAAAAAATTGGAGATGGGATGAAGGAGAATGGAGACGGGAGTAAACCGAGAAAGAAGACGATTGAGGGAGGAGTTGAGACCGATCAAGAACGAAGAAGATCGGAGTTGTCGGCTGCCGTTTTTTTGCTACTGTACAAATCTGTTTTATAATGAGAGGGTGGGGTTTAGGGTTTTTGAGTGGGTTTGAGCTTTTGTTTGGGCCCCTAGGTCCAATGCTTGGAGCTGGAATGAGTTTAAGGGACTGGGCCAGACCAGACTTCAATCAAGTGTGGACTGTGTTTGCGAGCTGAAAATAAAAGTACATAAATTGAAGTGAGTTGAGATGATAATAAAATCACCAATGTTAATGGCGGGATAAAATAAAATATAAGAAAAAAGTGGATAAACGAATAAATAAATAAATAAATAGAATATAAATAAGAATAAGAATGTGAAATAAGTGAATAAAGAAAAGGGATGGCTTTGAAACAGGAATGTCGTTGGAAATTCATTTTCGTAAAATCGCGTTTTTATGGAATGCTTTGAAAAAGACTATAAAACGATGGTTTCGTTTCGGCACGCACGCTAATACGTTTTGAAAAAGAAAGGCGGCGACCCCTCTTATTGTATTCATTATTTCAGATTTTGCTTTATGGGGTGAGAATTTTTGGTGTCTACAGATGGCTCCCCTTGATTTAATTCTGCAAACCATTGCAGGATTGGATCAAGGTTGACGGGACGCCAAAAATTCTCACAATGGTTTAGTGGTGCATAGGGATGCGACCGTGAGTGTATGAATGTGATTGAAAGTACGAGGACTTATGACGAGCCTATAATACTTTGATCGAGTACCGTACTAGTAGCGCAATAGCTGTCTAGCGGGTGTAAAACGAAAAGTCGACCGCACTAGTAGCGCAATAGCTGTCTAGCGGGTGTAAAATGAAATGTCGACCGCACTAGTAGCGCAATAGCTGTCTAGTGGGTGTAAAACGAAAAGTCGACCGCACTAGTAGCGCAATAGCTGTCTAGCGGGTGTAAAACGAAAAGTTGACCGCACTAGTAGCGCAATAGCTGTCTAGCGGGTGTAAAACGAAAAGTCGACCGCACTAGTAGCGCAATAGCTGTCTAGGGGTGTAAAACGAAAAGTCGACCGCACTAGTAGCGCAATAGCTGTCTAGCGGGTGTAAAACGAAAAGTCGACCGCACTAGTAGCGCAATAGCTGTCTAGCGGGTGTAAAACGAAAAGTCGACCGCACTAGTAGCGCAATAGCTGTCTAGGGGTGTAAAACGAAAAGTCGACCGCACTAGTAGCGCAATAGCTGTCTAGCGGGTGTAAAACGAAAAGTCGACCGCACTAGTAGCGCAATAGCTGTCTAGCGGGTGTAAAACGAAAAGTCGACCGCACTAGTAGCGCAATAGCTGTCTAGGGGTGTAAAACGAAAAGTCGACCGCACTAGTAGCGCAATAGCTGTCTAGCGGGTGTAAAACGAAAGTCGACCGCACTAGTAGCGCAATAGCTGTCTAGCGGGTGTAAAACGAAAAGTCGACCGCACTAGTAGCGCAATAGCTGTCTAGCGGTGTAAAACGAAAAGTCGACCGCACTAGTAGCGCAATAGCTGTCTAGGGTGTAAAACGAAAAGTCGACCGCACTAGTAGCGCAATAGCTGTCTAGCGGGTGTAAAACGAAAAGTCGACCGCACTAGTAGCGCAATAGCTGTCTAGCGGGTGTAAAACGAAAAGTCGACCGCACTAGTAGCGCAATAGCTGTCTAGGGGTGTAAAACGAAAAGTCGACCGCACTAGTAGCGCAATAGCTGTCTAGCGGGTGTAAAACGAAAAGTCGACCGCACTAGTAGCGCAATAGCTGTCTAGCGGGTGTAAAACGAAAAGTCGACCGCACTAGTAGCGCAATAGCTGTCTAGCGGGTGTAAAACGAAAAGTCGACCGCACTAGTAGCGCAATAGCTGTCTAGCGGGTGTAAAACGAAAAGTCGACCGCACTAGTAGCGCAATAGCTGTCTAGCGGGTGTAAAACGAAAAGTCGACCGCACTAGTAGCGCAATAGCTGTCTAGCGGGTGTAAAACGAAAGTCGACCGCACTAGTAGCGCAATAGCTGTCTAGCGGGTGTAAAATGAAATGTCGACCGCACTAGTAGCGCAATAGCTGTCTAGCGGGTGTGCAGATGCGTCAGATAGCGAGCAAATTTTGTGGGTATATGCAGATGATATGTGATGTGTGGTGATTAACCAATGTATTAATTGAATTAAACTCCCTGTTTGTGGATGTAGGTTTTGTGTGAGCAGACGGCTCCAGAGTTGTTTCAAATTTTGAGATGACTTTGGCATGTGGTGATGGCTCCGGTATGGACTGATGGCTCCGGATTACGTTGATGGCTCCGGTGCGGTTGGGTGGCTCCAGTGTGGTCAGAGGGCTCCGACATGATTCATGACCCATTATGAGCAACGGCTCTGGGGTGGTTGGTGGGTTTCGATTTGTATTGAGATTTTGAGTGGAATGGTGGGTTGATGTGATTAGTGGACTGTGTTGTGTTTGACGTATTTTGATGTGATAGACAAATTCTTGGTCATGGATGGATGGCTTCGGCCCGGTTATGACTTCAGGGTTCTCTTATGATGGCTCCGGGAAGGGCTATGAGATGGCTCTATTTGGTGATGGCGAGGAAGAAAGGGGCATTTTCCTTTGAGGTGGTCGCACCCTGGGCGGGCTGCCTACGTACTCAATTCCGTATTGAGATCAGACCATACGTAGTTCGATCTTTGTAGGCAAAGCCCTGGTGACGAAATGGCTCGTGTATAGTCTTGAGGTCTCTAGGACGGTCTCAACGTTTGAGGATGGCTCTCGCATGGCTCTAGTTTGGTTTTGGATATGATGTTGATGAGGCCCGATGACGCTGGATGGCTCCGGGAAGATCGTCGTATGGCTCCGGATGGCCTCGGTTTTGATTTCTTTTGATTTTGAGTTGAGCTTCGATAGCGGGAAACTGAAGTCGACCTTCCACGAGACTAGGCATGGTTCTTACCAGCCGGATGTTGAAAATGAAGTGGTTATGATGCATGCAAATGCTAATGCTAACGATGCAAAATGTGTATGCAATTTTTGGAGAGAAGGTACGGTCCTATCTCTATTAATATGAGGTTTACGAATAAAGACATCTTCAGTTTGATCTTGAGTGATTGTTGAGCTAGAATGCGTGAATCACTTTCCTCTCACGGAGGGATATGGGTCAATCTTTCATGAGTATGGCTGTGTGTGCAAATGGTGTGATGATGCTCTCGATGCTCGGAGCAGTATTTTCCTTAGAATTTCTTTCGAGGTTCTGGACTTTCCAATCCTTACAAGTTCCTTTCCTACAATGGGGTAGGTTGTTTATGATTTGGTGCTTAGACTGAAGATTCACTCGCACTCATAAGACCTTGTGGGGTAAGGTCACGCTCATACGCTCATGGTCCCTTGGTATGACAGAACATGTTGATAACAAGTACGAAGCTTATGATTCATGTTTCAGATCCGATACTTTCGGTTACCGCTCATCAACTAACGAGTCAGAGGTCTTTTATTGGGTTATAACGGGGCTGAGAGGTATGATGTATGTCACATGGGACTGGAGGATTTATTTGGTAATTGTGGAGTTTTTGTGCAACAGAGGATATGTTTCGCCTTCGCCATGGGTGGAATGATTAGACTGGTTTTGATAACCTTTTGATTTCTTCGGGACATCATTGGTCCTTCTGATTTGGATTTCTCCTTCTTGCCTCTTCTGGTGTTCGATTTGAACTTTCTTCTCATTTTGTTTTTGAAATTGCACTTGGCTCATCAACTTTCTCAAGCATTCTCTGCTTTGTATTTTGGCTTTCAGCTTTGGAGTTGCATTGACTCATCGATCTTCTAGAACATTTTCGGTGTTCTTTTTTGGTGTTTGGCTTTGGAGTTGCATTGACTCACTGATTTCTTCAAACATTTCATTTGTTGTTTTGTGAAAGATGATGGGGAGACCATGGCTCGGCTCCTTTGAGATCCTCTATTGCAAGGGCAAGTAAGTATATGTACGTGAGTTGGCATGTTGTGGAGTTCGCAGAAAAAGGTTTATCGTGAAAGGCTCAGCGGGGCTCACTAAGGGATTATGTACAGGGCAGTCAAAGCTTTTTGGTTTTGTGGAGATTTTTATTCCTAAGTGCCTCGTCATTCTCATTAGTCAATGATTGTTTTCTTACTACTTCTCGGATCTTTGCATGAATCACAGTTCGTATCTGCTATCGACATGATCTCACTTTGAATCATGCCTCTCCATGTGCTGAAGGAAGCACAAGACACTCATGGTTTTACCTCCGTTGGATCTCTCTACCTTCCTCGTCGCTAGTGGATTGTCCAAAACACTCATCGAAATTCAAGAGAAAATACCGCTTTGCACACTACTCACTTGGTTTGTGGTGCTGATTTTGATAACCCTTGTGTTCATTGATGGGTCAAGAGTAGTGGTTCACGCACTCCGTTCAATCATTCTCTCAAGATTTTTCCCAAAGATGTCGTTTCGATATGAGAGTATGCAAACACGGCTATCTACAATGCAATCTACTGTGGTAATATGGAATTACTACGTAAGATGCGTGAAATGCTGAAAGTGATGAATGAAGATGGTTGACTTTGGGTTTTGACAGAATGTTTTTTTTTTGCGTTTTTCGTTTTGGATGCAATGCATGCGTGGTAAGGCTACACCTAGTCTCACTTGAGTGGTTCCAGTTGATGGTCCATGAAGCTCATCCCTCCATTATAAACTCTGAAGTTGGTCTAGCTGCTGGGGTCACTGTCAGGGTAGAGACTCTCAAGTGAGGCCGGGTTGTGATTGGTTTTTGGAATTTGGATTTTTAGGGAGTGATAACTCCCGCATGGTGGTCCCACGGTATGACACGCTCTTTCCCTTTTAGTCACTGACGCGCATGGTGATTCTGAGGGGAGGTTTGAACTCGGTTTTCTTTTCTATCCCTCTGAGATCGGGCTCTGGCGGTCGAGATATTGGGATGAAAGTGTGTGTGGTGTGGTGACAATGAAACACATGGTTATGCAATCTTGAGATGGACACGACTCGTGAATGATTGGGAATTGAAATGGCTGGAAGTGCAAGTGACTCTTTTTTTTGTGTGGAATGCGATGCATGTGTTTTGCTTTGTGCTCAGTTGCATTTGTTGGTGTTGTTTATTTAGGGGATACCTCCTGTAGATACCGTGAATTCTCGCCCCATAAAGCAAAGTTGATAAATGATATATAACTGTGAGGAGTCGTTCCTTATTCATTCTTCTCTTTATTCGTGCATGCCAAAAGAAACCAAGTTTTAGAAAAACAATTTTGAAAACGCGTGTTTTCAAAGTGGTGGATTTCCTTAATAGAAATTTTGATGCTCGATCATTCGCAAATAAAATAGGGGATGGGGAACCCTATACACATTGATCTAAATAAATTCAAAGGGAATGTGTAAACCTATACATGTAATCTATTCAGAAATGGACAAGAGAGAAAAGAATGCTAGGGGAAAACCTATACATCAATTCTAAAAGTCATTAAATGGGGGAGTTTGAGCTTAAAAACTTCTCCCGAATTCTTTTGCTTCGTCTTCGAGCTTCTGACTGACTGCTCAATCGTCTTCGGGCTCCTGATTGGCTGTTCGCTCGTCTTCGGGCGTTTGACTGGTTGCTCGCTCGAGTTCAGGTTGTTGCAGCGAAGCAGTATTGTGATCAAACAAAACGGGTTGGTGTTCTTCTGATTTTCAACAGTTTGAACTTGAACCGGTGTTGCTGATCTTCGTGTCGCTTGACTCGGGTTGGTACACCCCTGGTTTTGTTTTGAATGGTTGGTGTTGGTCTTCATGTCGCTTGACGGGTTGGTGCGCCTCTGATTTTTAGCTCGATCCGCTCCGACGAGGGAGATGAGGGATATTCTTGAGAAAGGAAAAGGTGAATGATCGAGCACAAAATCTTATGTGAAAATCCACCACTTTTGTGAAAACACGAAATGACTAGTACGCTCCACAGTAATGACCGCTGCTCTTGGAGGTGGGTAGAACTTCAAAAATAGCGGGTCACGACATGGGGACTAAATCATTTATTTTGAAATACGTTTATGAAAATCAATTTTGAAAACCGTTTTCGAAAACTATTTTGAAATAACGTTGGTGAAAAATGTTGTTTGAAATTCGTTTGTAGAAAGTAGGTTTGTAGAAAGTAGGTTTTTGAAATCTATTTATGAAAATTGTTTTGGAATAAAAAAGATGAGTGACAAGATTAAAACCGCAAATGTTTATGAGTAAAATTTAGGTGGGATCTGAAATTAAACGAGCTCGTAAAACAGCTTTAAGAGATGTGCAAAAGAGAATTCCGAACGTTTTGAAACAGATTGGTTTGGAAAAGTGGTTTGCACACATGTATAGCATAAAGAAATCGTGGCTGTTTGATGTGGAGCTGTAAGTGTTAATGTTGGGATAATCACTTTCCAGGTCAATTATGACCCCGTCTCACCGGGGGAACCGTCGTCCCTTCACTATCATCTCTCGGGGTTTTTCTCTGATATGCCCCTTGCGGGGCACGTTATAAGAAGGCCCCTCATCGAGTGAGTAAGTTCGAAAGGTCAGGATACCCGAAGTGATAAGGAAACATACGCCACGGCCAGTGATGATCCGACAAACACCCCACTTTTCGGGAAACTCGGGGAAGTATTGCATGGGAACGGGTCTCTCGTCATCTGCACGGTCAGGTGTGTCTAAAGTCCAAATTATTCACTGACTACGTTGTGCCATGTATGGGTATCCGGTAAATACGGGATCCTCTATGGACGTGTAGCGTGACATTGGGCTTTAGAGACACCCGTGGCGCAGAGGAACAATGGAGAACTGAGCCCATGCAATCTTCAAGGTAAGGCAAAGAGGTGGTCAGACAGGCGGCATACAAAGGGGGTGACTACCCATAAAACCCGTCTTAGACACCGGATTAGGCAGCTGGACACTAAAGGCTCATGGTTCACTATATGCTGGCTTAAACTCGGATAATGGAGGATATTTTTGGATCATGAGCCTGCAGGGCGTAGGTCGATGACCATCTTGCCCCGTGGGTTAGCCATTTATATAAATGACCCAGCTCATGGGAAATCAACCGTGGACCGGTCGGGATTCCGTGACTCGTGGATAAATCGGGTGACACAGAGGAATGCATGTCCTAAGCTACCCTCCCAATGCACCCCACAATCATAACATAAATATAAAAGCGATGAAGTCAGTACCAACCTATTTGCTAAGGATTTTTTTCTTGAAAGTGATTCCAAATTGGTTGCTTATTAACCTAGAGGGAAGTTAGCTTCATTCAATCCTAAGTGTCTCTTTCTAATCGTGAGCTAATTATTAACCCAATTGTTGTAAAGTTTGCTGAGGATCTATCAAGTCCTAACTGTCCTCGTCAGGTACACACTCTAAGTGTGGAGTGGAATAATCCTAGAGGCTTTGAAATGAATCACTCTAAGGTTTTGAAAGAAGTGGGGAAGTCCCGACAATTTTGAATGGAGTTCAGTCTTCCTTGAGTTTGAGAAAAACTTACTCAAGTTTTCCCCAGCAGAGTCGCCATTCTGTGGAGGGTGATTTTTCGGTATGAGGGGGGTCTATCTAAATATGATCTGACTGAAAGCCGAGATCCTAGAAAATGCCATTCTGTGGAGGGTGAAAACCCGTTATTCTGGCATCCCTCAAATACCTACTAAATCGTCCGTCTTTCCCAGAAAGCATAAGGGGAATGCAAGTGTGCACACACCCTCTGGGCTCCACGCGGACTTATGCCCTAAGGGCGGAAATTGACTAGAGTCGCCACCTAGTTTGACCTAAGAACTAGGAAGGGGGGAGAAGGGTTCTAAGAACCGTTAATTGACTCTGAGATTGTTGCCTATGGATAGGACTTATCTGGTCATACCAAGATTCTGTGTGGGTTCGCACTGGGTTACACCCCTTAGAAGTGGCAACGACCACGACTTCGGATTGGTGCCCGAGGAAACCTCGGTCTCCAATTGTCGGGAATGCCTTCTTTCAAAACCTTATTAGAGAGATTCATTTAAAAGCCAAAGATAGGATTAGAACAGGAGGAGAGGAAACAAGTGGATGAGGTGAGCTTTTCTGCCAAGCTAGCGCCAAGAAGAAGAATTGATGAATTCAAATGAGTATAGAATGAAAGATTAGGATTCTGATTTTGAGAGTTGAAGAAGTTGAGGGTTTGTGGGAGTTAGAGGGGATTTGAATGTTTTGAGGGGTATGAAGAACACCTTAGAGTGAGGAAAAGGGGTTTTTGATTGGAATGGGGTCGCACCCTAGGTGGGTTGCCTACGTACTCAACTCCCTGTTGAGATCAGACCTTACGTAGTTCAGGGTTTTTGGAGATGTTTGAAGTTTCGAAAAGTTTCGGGTTTGGATGCTAGCCTGTGAGACGCTCGGGTCTGTGAGACGTTTGGTGAAAAGAGATATCGAAGTCTGTGAGGCGCTCGGGCCTGTGAGTCGTTTGAATCTTAAAATGGTGGAGAGATTGAAGTGTTCGAGTCTGTGAGGCGCTTGGGCCTATGAGACTTTGGAAGCTTGAGAGAAGCTAGAATTTGCAAGATGATTTGAGTTTAAGGTGAATTGGAGTTTGAATGATGACTTGAGTATGTGAGGCAATTGGAATTTGGGAGAGATCCCGGGTTTTTTGGGTTCGAGGTTCGAAAAGTTGAGGTTTTGGGATATCTCGGGATTTGAAATGAGATGATGATGGGTTGAGTTGTTTGGAGGAATGATTGTCAAAATTGTCTCTCTTAAAGTTTTTAAAATCGAAAAAAATCAGTTTTTTGTTGTAAAAGGGCGGATAATCCCGGGGGATTACCCTATGTACCCCCTCGAACACGACACTTAATTAATGGTAAGTGCCGAGGCTCGAAAGATGGGGCAATGAATTTATGTCGAAAAATAGGATTTAGAGAGAAACACCATGAATGAGATATTCTCGGTCAAACCCTAATAACGTCTCTAACTCCCGGGTTTTAAAACATTAAAAACCGAAAATATTGAAATCGAGCGGAAGGGAGTTAGACGATTCTAAAATCCCGCTGCAACTAGGAAGGTCGTTACTTCCCTAGCACCCCGCCTTGTACAAATCTAGGCTGCAATTAGGGGAGGTTTGTCACCCTAATGCCCCGCCTAAAGAGATCCAGACTGCGACAAGGGAGGTTACGACCCCAGTGCCCCGCCTCGGATTTTTATTTTAGAGGAGAGACAAGTTATGTCTAACAAGGAAGAAAACGTTCTTTGAAGGTGTTAGACATCCCATGTTCCCCGAAAATTGTTTATGTTTTTAGTTTGAAAAACTGAGTTGGGAAACTTTTGAAGTTTGTTCGGAATTCTCGACGAAGAAACACTGATTTTGAGAAATGTTTTTAGGAGAAAACTTTCTGTATATGTGAGAAGAACTTTCTGCATGTTGAGAAGAGTTTTCTATGATGTGAGAAGAGTTTTTCCTTTAAAATTCCACAAAATAGTTTCTTTGAAATCTGAGAAGACTTGATGAAATTCAAATGAAATGAATGTTTGAAATTTGAAAAGAGATTTTTGGAGTTTGAATGGGATTTACAAATTGAGTTTGGATTAGATGAATTGAATTGGATTGAATTGAATTAGACTGAATTGAAATGAATTGAAATGAGTTGGGTTAGAATTGGGTTGGATTGAATAGAAGTTGAATTGAAATGGATTGGGTTGAATCGAATTGAATTTGAATTTGGGCTGGGATTAGAAGACAAGCAGAGTCAAAGTTGGATTGGTCAAACTTGGGTCGAAGTCAACATTCAATCAAGGTCAAAGCAGGCTGGTCAAAGTTGGGTCAAAGTTCAGGTTGGTCAAAGTTGGACCGAGTCAAAGTTGGACTGGATTGATGGTGTGGGCCAGAATTGGCTTGTGAGCTGGATTTGCTAATTAGGCTGAGTTTGGATTGGGCTAAAATGGACCGGTTGTGTTTAGGCCATAAATCTGGGCCTCACTAGTGGATTGGGCCAATGTTTGGGTCAAAGTGGGATTGGTCAAAGTTCGGGTTGGTCAAAATTCAGGTTGGTCGATCATTAGACTGGTCAAAGTTGGACCGGGTTGGGCCTTGGTCAAGGTTTGGACCGGATAGAGCCTTGGTGGGCTTTTGAGTTGGGCTGGGCCTTGTGGAAATTGAACTCTAGGAGTGGGCCTAAAATGGGCCTTGGAGTTCAGTTTTAAGAATATGGGTCTGGTTGTGATTTGGGCCTCAAGTGTGGGCTTAATGGGCCGAAATGGCTTAATGGGCTGAAGATTGTTTTAGGCTGAAATGGGCCTTGGGCCTTTTTATTTGGGCTGAAGATTGTTTTGGGCTGAAATGGGCCTCGGGCCTTTTTATTATTATTATTAACATAATAAGATGTGGTTTGGGTTTAGGGATCACCCAATTTATTAGGTGGGACCATGGCTCACCTAAATCTTAGGGTTCACCCTCTATTCTAAGGCTTGGTCCTAAAGTCTAGTAACTAGGGCTTAGGTAGATTCAAGAAACGGATTAAAATTGCAGCAAAATCAAATGTACAACATGATCATATACGACACAGAATAAAATAATAAGGGATGAAATCACCGAACAGGAATTAAAAGGGAGGAGTAACCATCACAACTTCCTCTTTTATTGAAGACATGCAATCATAACGTGCAGATCTAAAACCAAATCACTAATCCCGTTCCAATTCTTTTCAGGTTGCTAGCCCAAGTTGACTAGATGTGGACAGGCCCAAAATAGGGTGGGATTCAGGATCATGTCAACATATAACAAAGGCCCGCGTACCAACAAGCCAAATTGCTCAATTAAAATGAATGAAGGCAGTTTAAAATGTTTGAACCGAAACAAAACAAAAGATGAGATTTCTTCGTTAAGGTAGATTGACACAGATCCTCAATTTCATTCCCTTTGTGTTGGTCCCCATGCGGAGGCTAACGAAAACAAGGAAAGAAATGAACAGGGCACCTGGTGAAGTAAATAACCCAGGCTGATATGCATGAACGTGACCAAAAACCAAGTCGTCTTGGTGGATTCAGAGGACCTTGACACAAGAGAATCGAACCAAACAAAGACTAACAGAGGAGAACCCGAAGTGGGAGTCTCCTATCAAAACATAGTGGGAATCAACACAGAGAAACCGCATCAAACGCCAACAGCAGCAAAACCAGCAGATCAACGAATAGGATTGTTTCAGTAGGTAATCAAATGAGAAATTCACAAACTATAAGCATATGTCGGGGTCAAGTGCAGTCTGTTCTTGCGCCTCTCCATGAACTCTTGGGCACCGGTAGTGATCAGAGAGTCCGCAAGCTCAGCGACGGGTCCGCAAGCTTGGCTCAGAATTCCGGACCCCATTACCTCATTCAACACAAAATAAGATCAATGAAACAAACCCGGATGGAATCAAACTAGACAAAAGCAAAAAAACGATTAGGGTAAATTGAATATAATGAGAACTCCCTTTTTGGAGCAAGTGTCGACGAGCTTGATAAATCTGGTTCTGGAAAACCATTTTCTTTGACCCCACCGGTTTTACAGAAGCACGAGTGGATGACGAAGTAAATTCCCGAGAGAGGGGAAGTCATGTATTTCATAGGCAAGAGGTTGGGTCCAGAAAAAGGACAACAGCTTCATCTATCAGTAAAATCGAACCAAATGAAAAATGGAAGGAAGAAACCAGTGTGAGTCTCTTTTCATCATAAGAGAGAAGAAGAGTCGGGAAGGATCCTAGTTTTTCCAGGGCACGATTCGAGGTGGTATCGCCCGGAAACCGATTTGAAGTCGACGCGGGACTAATGCGGGATCGCCTGGCCGCTCTTATCCTCAGACTAAAAATCTGACAAAGGCTTTGCTTATTTACCACCCTCACAGGCATAATACTTCCAATGAAGCGAGTGAGAGAAGGCATGAAGCCGACCGACAACGAGAGTGAAGCCAAAAGAAAGGGTAGAAGACGGAACGCGAAACCAAATTTCGGAAAGGATAGGGAACAACACAAACGCCACTTATGCTGGAGCAAAACCAAGGACAAAATGTGGTGGTCAAGGCGTCGGAGATGGATTTTCATCGACTGAAATTAGTTTTGTGGCGGTGGTCTTTTTGAGAGAGAGGCTGAGGAAGACGAAGAACGTTTATTCGTGGTGCTCTTGGAAATTCGAGTGTGGCTGGAGGATGAAATGAAACGACAACGAGATCGAATCGGAAAGGGTTTGAGTTCTTTTGGTTTCTGGCAATTGTTCATGAAGATCTGGAGAGGCGTTTGGGTTTTCTGAGATGAAAAAAAATTGGAGATGGGATGAAGGAGAGTGGAGACGGGAGTAAACCGAGAAAGAAGACGATTGAGGGAGGAGTTGAGACCGATCAAGAACGAAGAAGATCGGAGTTGTCGGCTGCCGTTTTTTTGCTACTGTACAAATCTGTTTTATAATGAGAGGGTGGGTTTAGGGTTTTTGAGTGGGTTTGAGCTTTTGTTTGGGCCCCTAGGTCCAATGCTTGGAGCTGGAATGAGTTTAAGGGACTGGGCCAGACCAGACTTCAATCAAGTGTGGACTGTGTTTGCGAGCTGAAAATAAAAGTACATAAATTGAAGTGAGTTGAGATGATAATAAAATCACCAATGTTAATGGCGGGATAAAATAAAATATAAGAAAAAGTGGATAAACGAATAAATAATAAATAAATAGAATATAAATAAGAATAAGAATGTGAAATAAGTGAATAAAGAAAAGGGATGGCTTTGAAACAGGAATGTCGTTGGAAATTCATTTTCGTAAAATCGCGTTTTTATGGAATGCTTTGAAAAAGACTATAAAACGATGGTTTCGTTTCGGCACGCACGCTAATACGTTTGAAAAAGAAAGGCGGCGACCCCTCTTTTGTATTCATTATTTCAGATTTTCTTTATGGGGTGAGAATTTTTGGTGTCTACAGATAGGTCTCCATTCCTTTGGAGAAATTACTCCCTTGATAAAACACTTGGAGTAGTCTGTTTGGGTTGAATTTGGGTTAGAGCTATGGGTAAGGTCGATGGATTTTGTGTCAATGAGTATAAGCTCATAGAACTTGAGGGTTTTGGTAATATTGTCCGTGTGCTAGTAGATTCCGGGGGGGAAGATTCGTTTGGCGATATTGTCGGCGATTGCCTGTTGTTGTTGTTCTGTGTATCTTGTGAGGGCAATGTATTCTTGGATAGGTTTGATATGGTATGTGTTTGCAGTAGCTTGTTTGGAGGAGATGGATATGGTTGGAGTTTTGGTGGGAGTTTGTGCAGCCTGTAGGAATGAGGCAGGTGGAAAATCTCGACAAAGAGGAGTGTATGGATTTGATGTGGTGATATTTTGAGAATTGTCAACTTGAATATTCTTGTAGAAAGGATGAGATTGTGTAGCCATCTGGTCAGGGGCGGAGCCCGAATTTCAAACTTAGGGGGGCCAAAAAAAAGTTTGGCTATATATTTAATATTAATACTAAATATATTCTGAAAAAATTTAATAAAAATTTAAAATAAAAATACATAAAATATGGTTTAAAGGTTTAATTTAAACATAGATAATTTTCTACAAAACATAGAGATTAAGGAGATAATTTTTGGACTACTTTATCCTTACTTTTTCATAAGGAATAGAGAAATTGTGAGTGAGAGAAACAAGTAGGAGTGTATATGAAAATTGAGCGGTAGAAAAGTTCAAAACATCTTATATTTTGAAAAAAATGACAACTTTCAAAACATCATTTATTAAGAACAGAAGGTAGTACATAGTGACAATTACAAGACTCCTTGACTTAACTTAAACTAAAATGTGATAAACACAATTAATATTTTAAAAGTTCAAATTATGGTTATAAAAATAATAATGCATAAAATATAACACTTAATAACATCAACTAATGTTTTAAGTGTAGTTTATTATTTCTATTTATAACCTAACATTTAAAATGGACTTATGTTAATTGAAAATAATAAATATCATAGATACTTTTAGACAATTTTAATAAATTCAACTTAATTTATAACAAAATAAACTATATTATATAAAACTAGTAATAAAAAAATGATGTCATCGGGACAATTGGGGGGGCCGGGCCCCCCTAATACATAATGTAGCTCTACACTGCATCTGGTAATCTTGTGATGTTTGAGATTTCTCTCTTTTGACTTGTTTTCCTTTGCTCTTATCACTCATTTTCCTAAGAAGAAAGATTTTGATTAATCTTGATAATCTTGTTATTTCTTCCTTGTAAAAATTCACGAGAAAGAATATCTGGTAAGGAGTTATTCTCTCCTTGATGAATTCGATTTGAAAACAAAAACATAAAGGATAGCTTGCCATCTGGCAAAGATTTGTTCTAGACCAAATTTTTAACATCCTTTTGTAAAACATCTTTTACGGATTTGCAATCGTGCGAAGTAAAAGGTCTTATGTATAAATCATCTTGAAATTTCGAAATGCATAGAACAATGGAAAGAAGTTCCTTTTTGATAGTAGAATAATTGATTTGTGGTCCGATCCATATACCAGAATGGAATCAAACTTACTGTTCTCTGGCTTGACCTTGAGGTTTTTGTTTGAGAATCCCTCCATAGCCATGTTGGATGCCGTCAGTTTTGACGATTAGGAAGGCCTGAGATATGGAATTGTAAGGCATGGTAAGGAATAGGTATATTGTTTTAGGGATTGCACAACCTTGGTGTGCTCTGGAGTCCATGGTGAAGGATTCTTTTGTAATCTGGAATAAAGAAGCTTACAATGTTGACGAAGTCTAGGAAAGAAATCTGAAAGGTAATTAAGACATCCTAAAAACCTTTGCAACTGATTTTTTTCTTTGATTTCGTCTGGAAATTTGGAAACAAATTCCAAACTTCTTTGGATGGGAGTAATGTTTGGACATCTTCAATCTTCAAGCATCTCAAGCATTTTATAAAAACATTCATAAATTGTGTTGTTTCCCTTCCCACACATACATGTTTTGCTACAAACTATAGATGGTTTGCTTCAGTGGCGGACCGACGTGTAAGTCTGTGGGGGCACATGCCCCCACAGGTTTTTGGCAAAATATAAAATATATGTCTATACATTGTTTTAGAATTTAATTTCAATAGTTTGTTTATTAGATCAACAGTGCCCCCATAGGTTTTCATTTTGGGTCCGCCACTGGTTTGCTTTAAAATGTTTTATAGTACAATTTAATGTGTATCATTACGGTTTTATAATACACTACTAATTTTGATTTTAATAAAGTTAGGTTTTTTATGTTTAGGACATGAGACCTGAAAATGGTTTAAATGTTGATGAAGTTTAATTATAAAATCTAACTTTTCAGTTGAGACATAACTCCAAGATTGATGTGCATATATGCCTAAAGAAAATTACGCAATAAAATGAGAAAAATAAATATTCTAATGGTAGATTATTGTGAAGCATGGGATATACAAGCATTTGGGGAATAATCTCCGCCAGATTATTTCATCTACCTTGATAAAATGTTTTATAAGACACAATAATGTGTATCATTACTTTATTTATATTACTTTATATTTTTATAGACTTAGGTTTCTTTATGTTTAGGACTTAGGAATGATTTGAATGTTGATGGATGGGTGTGGGCACATGACGCTTGCGTGAGGCGAGGATGGATGGGTTCAGGCGCGTGACGCTTGCGCGAGGTGATGAGTGTGACGGGCGCAGGACGACGGGAGGCACGGTGTCGGGCGTGGGCGGAGTGAGTGGGCGTTGAGTGCCAAATATTGACCACTAATTCACAAAATTTTAATTTATACTTGGTCGATAATTTAATAAATATATAGTTAAAACTCATATACAAAAATTGTCATCCAATTTGATTTCATCCAACCAATACACAAATTGTAGTCTTGATTTGGAGTCGCATATGAAACAATACAAGTTACAAAGGTTGGTTAAAATTCGTACTTTAAAATATTTGTCAATCAAACCTAACCCGGATAAGTCACCCAAATTTAACCTATAACTCGAAAAAATCAAATGATGCAGAGCTATCACGACCCGAAAGCATCCAAACCCGAACTTAACCAAACCGAAGTCTCCCGTTCTAATTCAAACCAGATGAACCCCCCGATCCGAACCGAATAGTACTCCCTCCGTTAATTAATATTTGTTGTTTTAGATGTGATTCTTGTTCAACAATTATGTCTTTCTACCTTTTTGACACACTTTTTCCACTTTTAACCTTACTATTCAACACAAAAGTAATTATTATCTAAATGAAAAAGTTAAAAGTAGGGGTACATGTGTCATTTTTCTACTATCCTTAATAAGTGTGCAAGTTTCTAAAACGACAGATATTGTTGAACAGAGGGAGTAAATATCTACAAATTGATCCACCCCGAACCAAACCCAAACAGAATGACCCGAATCGCTAGTTCTAGCTACTAAGGTCCCGTTCGATTCCGGGCTTTACTTTTAAAGCTCCACGTGTAACGCCCCTATTAACCATAAATACAGCGGAAATAAAACTCTAAGGCGATTACAGACCATCGGGTTCCAAACACCCGCACCAAACCTCACCAATTACAACTTACAACCTAAAAAGCTACGGTCTGAACTCGAGAAAAACTTAACACAACCAAAATAGAAAATTAACACATTAACTCTCCACAAAACCTAGTCCCCTCCCAAACGCTCATTCTCTTCGTGGCCACCTGTAAATAATTCGTACCTGCAAGATGAAACCAAGCAGCCCACCCCGAAGGGCGGGTCAGTTCCCTGGAATGGAACTGGAACAATTCTCCAAAAACAAACTTATAAAACATAACTCTTCAAAATAAACAGTAACATGAAAACAAACTCTTAAAGTAAAACAGAGATAGAGCACTTCAAAACAATCAAGTTAGAGAAAAGAAACAAGACAATGATAGAGACAGAGAACTTCCAAACCAAGTCATCCACTGTAGACACCCACATAGTTAGTAAGCATCCATTGTTGATGTTGAACCAATTCTGGTTAAGAAGAGAAAGACTTAAGTAGTCACAAAGGACTAGGTGACATCAATATCCACAACCCGTGGTAGACAGTTTAGTCTCCACCATTTCAGAAGATGATTCCCATAGACAAAATATACTCAAGAGTGGAATAATTCAACTGGGAGAGATGGCCCCCACCGCTAATCACGTCCTTTTAGGACAGGGGATATACAACCCCTCACTGTTTATCACGTCCCCTTTTGGGGACAGGGGATATACAGCCCTCACTGTCTATCACGTCACTTTTTGGGACAAGGGATTACACCCCTCACTGTCTATCACGTCCCTTTTTTGGGACAGGGGATATACAGCCCCTCACTGTCTATCCGTCCCTTTTTGGGACAGGGGATATACAGCCCCTCACTGTCTATCACGTCCCTTTTTGGGACAGGGGATATACAGCCCCTCACTGTTACCATTGATGACACCGCACGTCGAAACCTCAAGCCAGCTCATGGATGAAATGATATCCAGTCAAAAGAAAGATTTCCAAGATTGACCTTTTTCCAATTCCCACTAGATCACTAACTACCCAGAGCAATACCAAAACACTCAGTCCTAAGAGTGCAGAAGCGTAAACCCTAAGCAGCCATGTCTAACGGCACCAAATAAAGGAACCAATCCCATGTAAGTTTCATATTCAAGGCTCAGTTAGTCACACAAGCTGAGTTAGTCACACAACCATTTCCTTTTTAGAATTCCTCTTTAAGTCAGTTAGCGTTTTCCAAAACATTCCACAAGTCAATCAGCAAAAATATTGAAGTACGAGAAATCATACCAAACATTCCATGGAGTCCAAACACCAACAAGCTGAGTACGAGAAATCGTACCTGGTAAGTGTAGAGCAGTAGCTAAACAAAAAGTGCGAACTTCCACTAATCACCTATAATTAAGTGTTCCAAGTATCGATCAGTTAAGTAGCTCACAGAGTTAAACACCTTTACTCTTAATGGATAATAGTTTAAAGTTTACAATTATCCTCACGTAGTATCTGGGCCAGGTTCAGTTAATTAACTCTTTTGTTAGGCCCATTTCATTTAATTCCCGGAATGATTTGAAGTTTTTAACCTGAGAGCGGCCCAAACTCTCTTGGACTGTTTAAATGGCTTTGAAGTTCACAACTTGGGCTTAGTAGGTTAGTCCAAGACCGGTTGCGGTTTTGCTATTTAAACTAAATTCCCTAAAAGGATTATGCGGGGTTTCGAACGTGCAACCCCGACTCAGTTCCAGGTTTATCATGACCAACTACGCCATTGAATTTCTTGTCTAAAAGATATGTCTAATTTATTTTACTTACTTACTCCTAGCCATGGGACTAGTTAAATAAACTTTTAAGTTATCATTGGCTAATTACTACAACATTGATTAAGACCTGAAGCTTAGCACCAGTATATTTATATATATATATATATATTCTTCTAATTAAGTTTCCCACAGGAAAGGTTACATGATCTCTTAATATTTCTAATATACTTATATACATATATTAGGATTTTATCCAAAACATTCCTAGGAATTTTTATTAATTTAATAACTCTTACACATCTATTATCCACAGGGATATTATATGTTTTATTATACCTATGGCAATAAGGTGTTTAGTCACCTTTTGTATCCTTACTTACATTTAATTTCCTAAATGTTTTATTTTTACACACATTCCCTCCATAGACTATGTATAATCCTTTTGTACCAAATTTTAATAAACTTATGTCTTAATTACATTTTGGATTATTACAAAACTTAAGGTTTCAAAGGAATAACTTAATGAATTAATTTCCTTTATTGTATTTCAGGATAAACATTATATCCCGGCGTAAGGTAAAATTTACCTAAGAATTAAATCCCCAATTCATAAGTGAATTTGTAAATTATTTAATAGGATCGTGTATTCTGAAAAATCCTCATATCTTATATCCAAGTGACATATTAATATTCCCAGTGTCAAAAGGTAAATCAGTACAATATCCAATTTAACTTAGCTTCATTTAACTAAAGGCTCAAAGGTTCTAATTATCTAATTACTATTTACAAACCTTTTGTAAGTCCTAACCATTAAAGACATCACCTATTTATAAACTCTCATTCTGAATATTGGTAATTAATGTTGTAAATGTATTTTATACGTCTTACCTAATTCCAAGAAACTTAAGGATCATTATTTAGATTAAATTCCTAATCACATTTTAATATAGTTTTATATCTAATCCTTTTAATGATTCCATCTTAAAATATTAAGTTATTACTCAATACTATAAATGTTAAGAAACGATTAAATCTAGACTTAATAATCCTCTTCACATTTGGATGTAAAAGTAACTCATTTAAGCCTAATACATTACTATAATTTAATACCACCTCATATAATTCTTCTATTTGTATTATGTAGAGGTTTAGTTTAACTTATTAATTCTTCGTATTATATTTCCTATAAGGTATTTAATTTTATTATGTTTACTGTGTATATATTATATATACTAGGATTTATACAAAACATTATTTATGTAGTTTTATTGTATTCAATTATCTATATTAACTTTTACACACACCTACATCCAAAATATGGTTAATAAAATAAGTATTTCCCTTAGTTTCAGTTAAGTACATTAACTACCATATTATATAATTAATATAAATGTAGATTAATTTAGCTCCTTGATTTAACCTAAGTCACTATTTTATTTCTTTTACATATATGTGTAAAAATATATAGATATATATATATATATTCCTTGGTTTTAATTAAGAATATTAACTCCCACATAATATAATAAATAAAACGTAAAAATAATTATATTCCTTGATTTATATAAGTTTCCACTTAAATATGTATATACACATATATGTAAATAATTTTACTTCTATTAAAAACTAATACCAAAACATTTATAAACTTACTGTTATAAAGTGTTAATTTAGTGTTCCATATTTTTCCCAGCTTAAAAGGTTTATTAACAAACCATACTTTAATTTTTGGTTACATTAAAAACCATATATTATAAGTTATTCTTTGAAAAACTCATAAACACAATTTTTAAAACCATTTACCATTGCCCAAAAATTCCCAAACTTAATATACAGTAACTATAACATTTTATACATATTATAAAATTTTTATTTCTTAAAAATATCTTTTTAATTTAGCCAAATAATTCCAGAAAACCTGTAACTTGAAAAAATCATAACTTACGTTTAATAACTCCAAAACCTTATTAATTTACATCAAAATAAACTAGATTTAATAAGGAATCTATGGTTAAAATTTCAAGTCAAAATAAATTCGGGAAGATATTTAAATTAATTGAACAAGTTAGGGTTTAATTCTGGAAATATTAAAACTCATAACCAACTTAAACTCGCTAGATCTAATCTCGGCCGTCCGTTTCTTATAACTACGATCGGACGGCTGCTGAAACTCGAGTTCTTCATCCACCCCCAAATCGACTCGAGTACTAAATCGACATTATCTCACAATCTACAGAACCAAATTGAGTGATTCTTGTTTCTATGGTTTCGAAATTCAATTACGGTTCTAATGATACCAATTTCCCCAATTATAATGCAGTATTCAATGGTTTTCGAATTCGATTTCGAGGTTAGGTTTCTTAAGAGTTTTCGAATTCGATTCTCCCAAATTCACTCAATCTAAAGCGTAATTGATGCAATTGAAACATGTTTTGACCGACAATGTAATGTAGATTAGCAAGGTTGAAGGAATTTGAAGGAAACTTACCGGAATTGCAACAACGGAGCAAATCGAATTTGGAAATCTGGAAAGTTTCGAACTTTCGAGCAGTTCACGGGGCCGACTTTGAGGATCTATATCTTGCAGTACAGATCGAGTTAGGCTATGTGTAAGGGCTTAATCTAAAGAAGGAACTTAGCTCTATGCATTGATAACAAGAACTCACTCTAACTCACAACGCACAAGAAGAAATCAAACCCGAAAGTTACGAGTTTACCTTCTCGTTTCTGGAAAAATTCTGGGCAAAACGCGACCAGATCGGGGTCGGAACTTTAGACGCCTATATCTTCCATATGATTGAGAATTAGATTTGGTCATCAACATGAAAGTTGTAGAGTGATTAGAGCTCTTTAAAACGAGCTAAAGAAAACGAAATTTGGCCGAGAAACGAAGAAGTTATGGCAAGACGAAGTTTACCAGATTTCAGAGAAAACCAGAATTCTGGGTTACGAATTCTCAAGGTGGCAATTTTGGATCAATATTCCCGTCGCTTTAGGATGAGTTAGGAGATGTATGAGTTATGGTTTCAAAGAGGAGATTAAGGAGAAGAGAATGCAAAAGACGGCACTCAAAAATTCCAAAAGATGAGAAAGTTATGGAGGTCACAAGTTAGGGCAAAGTCGGTTCCGAAAATCGTGGAGAGAATTTGGTTAAGTGCTGGGCGCGTATCCCGAGGCGCCTGATGAGTCAGCAGACTTGCCACATCAGCATCTTTTCAAAATTTCGGCTCTAAACTTCATTCTATCATAACTTTGGCTAGGATGATCCATTTTTGACGTTCTTTTTATCGATCTTCATGGTTTTCCATAACCTATTTATTGGCATAGGTTTCATGGGCTGGTTTGACCATTCTCAAAAAGTCAACTCTAGCAAGGCTTAATAAACTTTAAGGTTTCTAGAATTTTATATTGACTTTTATGTTTCAAAACAATGTTCCAACACTTCCTAAAATCTTTATAATATATTTGGAGTGTTTAGAAATTTTCCCAAGATTTATTGACTTATAAATCTTATGATTAAATTCACAATACTATACAATAATATATAGTAATTAGGGTTAAATAGGAGAAAACCCCTAAATAAATTTCACAATTCCATATAATAATTTAATATTCATAATTCCATATAATAATTTAATATTCATAATTCCATATAATAATTTAATATTCATAATTCTATATAATAATTTAATACTTAATAGTATTATTAAAGGTTTAATAAGAGAAATCCCCTAAATTAATTTAAATTAATTTAGGGGTATTTCAGTATATCCCCCTTAAAAGAAACTTCGCCTTGAAGTTTAAGAAAATCAACTAATAGGCACTCACACCGCTTCGGGTGTGCTAAGACAATGATAATTCCAATGAAATTCCATACCAATCCAATCGTTTATTTCCATCCATTCCCATAACAACTTTCCACTCGAGATTACTCAAACTCAAAACGAACCAAGATATACCAAGACATAGCATGATGAAAATCAACAGTCACATACTGTGTCATATTGTAAAAACCAAGCACATACAAACACCTCTCATTCTGCTAATACTGTTCTCCCTTTACTAACAATACAACGAGGCATAATCCGGATGAGATAACGAAGGAGGAGTATGCCAGCATATCCCCCTTAAAAGAGCTAAGGTACGCCCTCGTACCGCTACTAACGGCACATTCAAAGAATTCAACACCTTATTAACCAGCTTTGTTGTGAATTTTACTGCACCGTTGATTTTATCTATGATCGTTACTATATCTGTATCTCTGATTGTTATGTATTTGTATTTCCTTGGTGGTTATAAAATTTTATCCTATGATTATTATCCATTCATTTAATGACTGATACGAATTATATGTCCATATATGATCATTTATCATATCAATTATATTACCAAGCTATAAACCAGGTGTAACGTATTTGAGTAGTTTATAATAATATTTCAGATCATTTAATAATCCTTAATTGAAATACCCCAAACCTTAGTATGTTGTGTAAATGTTAAACTATGGTATTTAATGGCTAAAAAGTGCCTTAGAAACATAAATGAATCATTTAAACCATGGTAAAACACAATAAAACACTAAGACATGGTTTGAGCAAAAACATGCTCTAAGCTTGGAGTGAACTTGGTTAGGACCCAAAGAGCCTACCAAGACTTGATAATGTTTAATTATGACTTTATAAGGCTAATTAAGTCCTTAGGAAACTTTGGTAGACAATGAAACCAAACAAAACACAATAAATACCTTAAGGTCAATATGGGCAAAAATGTGTTCTAAGCTTGGGATAATGTGTATAGGACCTAATGGTCATACCTATGCCATATTTATATGTTAATGAACATATTAAATCAATTACCAAAGAAACCCAAGCTTGGAAACAATTAAAACACAAAATGTGCTTTAAGAAGTCTTAAAGCACGTTTTTGAAAAATTGTCTTGTAAATGAGTTTTGAATGGCTAAATGTCCATCATTACTCTTTAATTAACATGTGTACTATAGTATCACATTTGGGTGGCTATATCAATGGGAAATCAAAAATTTCACTTCTATGTGCCTTGTTTTTGGTGATAGTGATTTTATAACTAGTTTGTAACATATAATGTTATAAGTGAGACAATTGACTAATAAGTCTAAAGTACCCCTAGGTACTATTTGGGGCCGGTTTTTAAGGTGTTGTGACTCACCACCCTTGTTAGTTTACTAAGAAAAGAAAGAATGACTAATTAGTATACTATTTGCTTTATAAGGATAATATCTTAACAAAAGCAAACTTATCTCCTCATTCTCTTCTTCCTTTCATTTCCCACGGTGGCCACCTTCTTCCTCCTCTCTCCATCGGTTTCCAACAGAGCCATACCATTCTCATCCTTCCTCACTTGTAACTTATGACTCCATGCTCCGAATTTAATTCCGAGACTACCGTTCTCTTAGTTGGAGCAAGCTCTACAACCTTGTCCTTTCAAATCCTCAAAACCACCATTTTGGTGCCAAGGAGAACTTCCATGGAAGGGGCTTGAGCTAATATTTTTATGCCTTGTTGATCACCTTTGCTTCAAGGTAAGGAAAAACCAAAGAAACTCCATTTCCTCTCTTTTAGTACATGGCGAAAATTAACCTCACCATGGTGTCTTTACCTTGCTTGTTTAGCTTCATTTGAATCTTCCAAGGGCTAGGAGGAGTCCTCTCTTGATTATATTCAAGCTCTCTTCCCCATTCAAGGTAAAACAATCATGTTAATACCTTAAGATAATATATGTAACTAGGGTTTACAATGAGATAAAGCTTAAAGCTTATATACTCATTTCAATGTTGGTATATTGTTTAGTTGTTGGCAAGGAACCAAATGCCTTACCGGTTTTTACAAGGAAACAAGAAAGAAATTGGGAAGAAAGAGGTAAACAAGCTATCTCAATGTGGTTTTAATGCCTTAGGAGAAATAAGCTTATAATGCTTGTTAAAACTACCTAAAGAGCAAATGGTGAATGACCTAGTAAATGTCTCAAGGAGATTAGTAAAAGAACATATGTATTGGTGTATGTATTTGCAGGTCAAAGGCATTATTTATGTGGGAAATTCAGTGTTTAAGGATTATGCAATTTAAGGGCCTAAGAGCCATGTTATTTAAGGGCCTAAGTGCCAAGCAAGTTTAGTTATGCACTATATTGTGATGTATGTAAAGTTGGTGAAATTTTGTGAGTGATAATGTTCTTGATGGATTTAGGTGCTCTTGAGTGCTTAATGGTGAAAACTATGAGTTTTGGAATGATGATGTGCTAAGAGAACCCATGGCGAAATTTGTAAATGTATAAGGAATTCTAAGTGCTTAAATGAACTTGGGTGAACTAGGAATGGTTAGGAATGGACACATGCTTCACTAAGGAAGAACACATGCATAAGGTGTTCTAAGGTGCTATAAGGATTTAGGTGTTATCTTGGAAGTTCTAGGAATTCCATGTGTGTTTTGAGAATGCTTAATTCTTGGAGGAGTTTGTTTAAGGTTTAGGTTATGTGATGTGCAAGGTGGGAATAAGGTATAGATAAGGTTTTGAGAAAGGAATTTAAGGATTGTGAAAGAGAAGATTTGGTTAGTAGAGAAGATGCTTGGGAGATGATGTTATAAGGTGGTGAGGGAGTACTTTGGTTAGGTGAAGTTTTAGGCAAGAATACAAGTTACAAGTGTAAGGAAAAAAATGTTCTAATGTTAAGGACTTAGTAAAAGTTGAGTAAAAGTTTAAGGAATCTTTGGTGTTTTGAAAGGGTTTAAGTGTGCCCAAAAGATGTTAAAACATGTGGGAGAACATGTGTAAAGCATAGGAAAAAATTGGGATGAATTTGGAGCTCTTAAAGAGGAGAAAAGCACATTAGAAAATTGGTTCTGCAGTGGACCGCCCCTACGGACCGCCCCTGTGGGGAGGTCCAGTGCAGAGAAGTGAAAAAAAAAAGGAACGTGTAGCATCTGTTGTGGACCGCCCCTGGGACCGCCCCAGAGGGGCGGTCCAGACCAGAAATGAAGGAAAAAATTTGTTTAAGGCTCCTAATGATGGGGGATTGAATGGTAATGGTTTTAGATGATGTTTAGGCCTTGTTTGGTGACATGTAAAGGCCTTAAAAGGGGTAAACAATATGAAGTGTAATGAGAAGTGATTAACTTATATGATTAAGTTTAAACTACAATGACTTAGTGGTCCAACATTAGGGAGTGATGATGGTTAGAAAGATAAGCATTAGACTTTAAACAATCATGTTACATCGATGTTAATAAAAGTACATGTAATGTTATCAGTTGTTCGAGAATCGCTCGAGGAACATAAGTGGACGTGGTAAAGTGGACTCCGGTGACAGGTATGGTTTTCTTGCAACCTGTGTCCTACCGGATTACACCGGCTTGTATGCCAATATGTTTTACTGAGTGTTTGCCACCTTGTAAGATTAAACATGTAATGAGTTTATAGTAATTCATTTATGTGGCGAAATTGGCCTCCGATACCATTTAACCTCAAATATGTGTTAAACCTTAGCTAACCAAATCTAGGAACACATGAGTGATCGGTATTCGGAGTTGACGGCCCAAACCTTGGGAACGTGCTAACCACGGCTATGTGTGAGTTAGTTGGACATTGTTATTGTATGCAAGTGTGTGAACCTCCCTTGTGTGCTTAACCCGGTTATGATACCGTATGGTGTGTGGATGTGGTAGGCTCCATAATGGATCTCTAACTACTTATTTATAAGTGTATATGTACTAATGGGGGGGAGGAGTCCGGTTGTTCCGGCCACGCGTTGATGGACGGGAGTCGATATCATATCCGGTTCGGCTCTCTTGGTGTATGTATAGGTGGTATTCCAATTTGGTTTCTACCTTCCCTTAGCTTATCCAAAGCTAGTTACTGGCCACAGGGGCATACGAAAGTTATTTCGGTGTGCTTGGGATTACTATATCCGACACACCTTGGGTATAAGTTAACCGTTCTATATAACCGGACGGTAACGAGGTTGGTAACGAGCTTAACATGGGATTGGTAATAATCTCTAGGCTCACTGGTATACTAACTATGGTGGAAGGTTCCTTGTGAGAACCGATTTTATGGTGTTATGTAATGTTATGGTGCTATGCAAATTCCCTTGCTATGCTATGGTATATTTATATACATATTGGATGTTTAGAATGATGGTGATGTTTCATGTGTATGTCGAAACAAGAAAGGTTGTTATGTTTTGTTATATAAGGATGAGATATGTTGTAGGATATGGAGTGGTGGATCATGGAAATGAATCCCAGTTGAGACAAGAGGCGTTTAAGGATAACCCGATTAATGGGTACATGTCGTTCGTTAAGGAAGTAGCTCCGTTTTAGAGGAGAGCCACTCTAGGGTTTAAGGAATCATTGAATGGTTGGTTAAGTGTGGATGTGTTGGTTATAGGTTGAGCCCATTGAGGCGAAATGTTATGTGTTGAATGTTTATGGCTTGTATGCATGATTTAAGTGTAATCAACTGCATGCTAAGATGACAATTAGTTGTGCGTGGCCCGGTAGCATGTGGGCTGCGGGATTACCATACCAGCAAAGGTGCTGAGCCCCTTGGGGGCCACCCTTTCTCTCCTTTTCTATTTCAGGTACAAGGAGCTGGAAGCCGTTTGAGAGTAGGACGGGGTAGATGTTTATACATGGGTAGCCATTTAAATGGCGTAAGCATTGTAGGCGTAGTAAGACCGAAATTGTTATCGGCATTAGTTTGTAAATACTCGGTACGGTTGGAATGTAATAAGTATATGGGTTGTTGTTGAGGGAAGCAAATGTAACGTGTAGTTGCTCGGGAGTCTAGTCCATCAGACCGATACAAAGTACATGTATTAGCCTTGTTAGCCACGTTGGTGGTTAACGGCGTGTAACACCATTGAAATAAGTAATGTGATGAGTTGAGTTTCCGCTGCAATGTGTTGTTAAGTGTACGGTGGTGGTTGGGGTGTTACAAAAGTGGTATCAGAGCGAAGTATCGCTCTGATGACTGAACTACCGAGCTTAGGAAGTACCGAGTTAGGATTTAAGTACTTTGGGTTAAGGGTTGAGTGATAGCGTGAGAGATACGCTAGATAGGAACTACCAGTGAATACTGGAAACCTACAATATCCTTCCCGCCCTCCACAATCCCTGTTTTATAACTTGGGAAAGAACGCCAGAGAGATGAAAGTCCACTCTTACTCGGGAATACCCGATCTGGCTGTTATTACATACCTTTAGGGTACGGAGAACCTGTCATGCGGAAGATCCCGAAAACTGGGAATCCCGGAGACGGTCTCCATCTGAACAATGTTAACCGCATTTAATAGCGAGGAATGAAGAATCTTGTGTATAGAAGAATAGAATTTCCAGCAACCTGGGTCGACATGCCGAGCAGTCGAGAACGACCGGCTTGCAACGCACCGACCGTGCAACAGGCAAGAAGTGGATTAGTGAAACCCGAGACGAGTGTCTACGGGACCACCGTTGATAAATAATACACCAACGGTGTACCAACCGGCAAGGGAACTACAACGTAGTGCCCAAATACATGGAACGGGCTACAAGGTGAATATAATACTAAGACAAAGGGGTCTCCCAGAATGGGAAACACCCTAGTTAATGATTATCATGTGAATACAGTGAGAAGTTACCCAAAGGTTATTGTCGAGACCGTAAGAACAAAATAAGGGCCAACAAGGCCACTGATGATAGTGCGGGTAGAAACAATACCACAACCGGTATGTGTTGAACCGATAGACAGTTAGCATGGCGCACTTGCCATAGCAAGTGCTGCTATAACAGGGCTATTCGAGAAATTTATAACCACTACAAAGTACTTGGTGAAGTACCATAAAGTTAAGTGTGATCGTCATAACAGAGGAAGGGCCTGCTAGCCTAACCTCTGTAATTGTAAGTACACCAGTCAGCAAGAAGCTAGACTTGGCTAAGGTAAGAAGATGTTGTGAAACCATGGAAATTTTTCTTTCAAACCTAATCTTGTTCAAACCCTTTTTCTTTTCAAAACCAGATTTTCTTTCGAACCAACACTTCTTTCCAACCTTCTTTTAAACCAAACCAGTGAAACCAGGGGCAATTGACAAGGATACAACAGTGGATAAACCTTCCCTCGATTAAGTTCGGGAAGCAAAGAATGAATATTGTCACGGGACAATATAAGGGAGTTGACAACAGAATACTTCACCTAGGCGCGTGACGGACACTACGAGTGTACCAACTGTGTTGTGGGACGACCGCACTCCGATAGGAGCATGTGGGCCTGACAGACCTACTTATAGGTTAGTTGGGTAAGTAGTAATGTATCAGTATGATACCCCATATATGTATACGAGTAGAGTCCGAAACACGGGAAGTAGTCGACTCCGTCTACGGTCAGCAGTATAAATCAAACAGGAGCTAGAAAATACAAGGAATGCTTGAAGTAAAGGAACCCAGTTAAGTTAAAAAGGACTAAGGAACCAGTGAGTTTATTTTAAGGAAATGTATAGAGTAAGAAGTGCGAAGAGCACGAAATGTTATGTAAAGACATCGCATATGTCTTAATAAGCCGAGGGATAAAACATGATAGCTGGAACGGAGACTCAGCCTATGCATGGCAAGGCAGATGCCTAATGTGGACACATTAATGTGCAATGAACGGGATGAAAATTCCCAGAATGAGTACATACACTATTAGGAAATGTTGATCTTCACAGAAGAAGATAATACCGGTTAAGCACGCAAACGACGTGGCTAACTGAATATACCAGTAGCAACACCCAGGAGCGATCCTTAAAGGGTGTTCGCATCAATAATTGTTGCACAAAATGACATGACAGAAACACAAGGGTTGAAATTAACACCCAGTTTAGACATAAGTTGTCAGGAGACGGACCGACAAACCTAAGGGACATCCCATGAAAGGAAACGGAATGCAACGACCTTGTCATGGAGCCCACTACAACCTCTAAATATGTAATGTTGTACAGAGAAGTACATATGTGTGGACAGCCTACAATGAGCCCAGCTCAAGGCAAATAAGGCTTATAAGCCATAAGCAAGATATGTTATATAAATTTGATTGATTGTAGAAGTTTATGTTGTATAAGTGAATAGAGTGGTAAGCGAACCACTGCATTAAGAGTGGGAATACCTCTCGATATTGTGAGACCGCAGGAGCGGTAGTTATGTGAATCAAGTTCAAGAAATATGTGGAGGATGGACCACGTTGTTATTACCCCAGGATGATTTGAATAAGAATAATACGAAAGGAAATGTTTGTACCAGTTGTGTAGACAGGAAGTGTGATAAGTTGATAGCAATCACCATAGGTGTGTGAAGCTAAATGTGTAGCGAACAACGCTCAAGGGAAAAATAGTAGTATATTCAAAAATCAGCCAAATAAGTGGCCAGATAAACCCAGTGTAATGGCGGAAGCTAATATAATAGCGGATGCAGTATAAGTTGATGTTATATAATGAGTAAGGACACGGTGCGCAATAAGCGACCGTTGTATGAGTATGGTTAGATGATAAAATGGTGAGTGAGCAGAGTTATGAGTTAACCCCAGTGGGGGTACAACAGTAAGTGATAGCAAACGAACCGAGCAGTAAGCCGGTGACAAGTATTATGTGGTGAGAATTTCGGGAAAACACAGTGTAAATTCCTATCGCAATCGCATGAGAGATTTACTGTCAAGAGTTTACGCCTCTGCACTCTGTATGACTGAGTGTTTTGGTATTGCACTTGCGCAGTAATGATCAAGTGGGATAGCTAGGAATCAGAAGCATGGTAATTGTGGAGGAATAATGTTATAATGGCCGATGCATAGGTAATGCAAGGCCGCAGGAATGAAAGAATACATGTACAAAACCAAAGGTGGAGACATGATTAACAGTAAATAACTACAGTAACACTAAATACCAAAGGTCGGTATGAGATATACCCCAGGTGTGGGAAATAACTGAGAGAGCACTACACATTAGGTAGTAGCTCAATCTCAACCGACAGTAAGTCGGTAGAAGTAAGTCAATCATTGTGAATACATAGTAGTTTACGCGGTAAGCTATTGGAGAAGTGGATGGAAAATCGTGAAACTCACCGAATTCGCTCAGGGTAAGAGATACCCTGCGTCGGATGAGAAACCATTGTTACCTAGATAAGGGTAATACATTGGAGATGTTCAATACAGTAACAGTAACGAATGGGGCAAACTAGCTCTATAATTATCAGGGTTGCGCAACAGAGGCCAGTGAGCCCATGCGTCAGATACCGGATATACATTGTGAATATGAATGGATGGCTAGTCATCAATACCTAGAAGCCTTACAGGCCAGGACCGAAACCGGTTAAGAGTTACAACTCCAATGCGAATTCTTGGTTTAGGAACTAAACCGCTAATATGGTTAAGATCCTCTAATCAGAATCCATTGTGTAATAGACCGCGTGGAAGTTAAAAAACACTTCACGACGGCAGAACATTTTAAGCTAAAGCTCAGCGATTGATTACGTGGGCGTAATCCCTTTTAAGGGGGGTAGAGCGCAAAACCACTTAGTGTTTTTACCGTACAAGTGTACGTGAATGGGGTTGTGCATAGCACAAAATGAATTGTTATGATGGTTGGCGCGTGTGTTATATAAACATACGCATTTATTTGTGGTTAAATTGTGGTAATTGCGCACAAAAGATCGAATACCATTGTGGGAAGTGTGTCATTTTGTTAACAGTGGTGTGAGAGTACAAGTGGAAGGGAGTAAAGAAACTCCCGGGAACTAAAACCCCGACGGTGCATAAACGTAACCATGTATGGTATTTTGATAAAAATATATGTATATATATACAGTGTTGTGATTTATGAAGGGTATGAGACCGACATAGAACCTAGTGAGAATTAAATTCCCTAGGTAACTTGAATTAAGTTGGATTTGGATGATGATTGATAGACGGAGTTCTATCCCTTGGAGATGTCATGATTATGACTAGAAGGATTCAAAGATAGAAAATGGGATATGCTTGAATTAATTGTTGGTTGAAAATGAAGTGGGAGGTGAAACTTGATTATCATGAGATCAAGGGAAGCCGAACACAAATTGGGGTGGAAAGATAGTTCAACACCGATGCTGATCACATCAGTGTTGGATGATTCTTGAAGCTCCCTATAAGTGATTACAAATAACCATGTTAAGAAAGATACAAGGAGCATAAATTGGACTTGGAGTTGTGTGGTGTTTTCAAAAGGATTTTCAATGGGTGTTTTCAAACAATCAATTAATATTTTGAATAAAAGATCTTCTTATACTTAACCTAGTAAAGAATATTTTTGTAGTACTTGCTCACGAGCTAGGACGTATGAGCCTTTGTCTTCGGACCGGTGACATGAGAAGTACATATGTTAAAAAATTAAGTGAATGTTTTGATCTCCCAAAGGAACGGGGACCAGAAGGTGTCCATCGCGACCGGGTTCTGCGGGATCACTGTGTATATGTACTCAACATGGGACTTGAGCCCATGGAGAGATGGAAAAGGTATTTCTGTTTGATTACATGCTATGACATGTTGTTTGGTACGTGTGATAAAGGTTATTCTGGCTTTGATCTCCTAAAGTGTATGCTATCAGACCTATGAGTCTAAATGTGTGTGTTTACCGGACCTACGAGTCCAAATGTGGTTATGACACCCAGACCTAAGAGTCTGAGGGATATTATGTTAGTGCAAGTGTGGTGAAGGTACCCGGACCATTGAGTCCGAGGCTACCATGTGAGTAGGATATTTTATGTGTAATGTGGATATGTTGCCCGGACCATTAAGTCCGAGGTTGGATGTAAAGGGTGGTTGGTAATGGAAGTTTTATGGCTATAAGTAATTCCCGTATTCTAATCCAATGATGCGAGGAAATGTGAACTTCGAGGACGAAGTTCTTTTAAGGGGGGTATATTGAAATACCCCAAACCTTAGTATGTTGTGTAAATGTTAAACTATGGTATTTAATGGCTAAAAGTGCCTTAGAAACATAAATGAATCATTTAAACCATGGTAAAACACAATAAAACACTAAGACATGGTTTGAGCAAAAACATGCTCTAAGCTTGGAGTGAACTTGGTTAGGACCCAAAGAGCCTACCAAGACTTGATAATGTTTAATTATGACTTTATAAGGCTAATTAAGTCCTTAGGAAACTTTGGTAGACAATGAAACCAAACAAAACACAAATAAATACCTTAAGGTCAATATGGGCAAAAATGTGTTCTAAGCTTGGGATAAATGTGTATAGGACCTAATGGTCATACCTATGCCATATTTATATGTTAATGAACATATTAAATCAATTACCAAAGAAACCCAAGCTTGGAAACAAGTTAAACAAAATGTGCTTTAAGAAGTCTTAAGCACGTTTTTGAAAAATTGTCTTGTAAATGAGTTTTGAATGGCTAAATGTCCATCATTACTCTTTAATTAACATGTGTACTATATAGTATCACATTTGGGTGGCTATATCAATGGGAAATCAAAAATTTCACTTCTATGTGCCTTGTTTTTGGTGAATAGTGATTTTTATAACTAGTTTGTAACATATAATGTTATAAGTGAGACAATTGACTAATAAAGTCTAAAGTACCCCCTAGGTACTATTTGGGGCCGGTTTTTAAGGTGTTGTGACTCACCACCCTTGTTAGTTTTACTAAGAAAGAAAGAATGACTAATTAGTATACTATTTGCTTTATAAGGATAAATATCTTAACAAAAGCAAACTTATCTCCTCATTCTCTTCTTCCTTTCATTTCCCACGGTGGCCACCTTCTTCCTCCTCTCTCCATCGGTTTCCAACAGAGCCATACCATTCTCATCCTTCCTCACTTGTAACTTATGACTCCATGCTCCGAATTTAATTCCGAGACTACCGTTCTCTTAGTTGGAGCAAGCTCTACAACCTTGTCCTTTCAAATCCTCAAAACCACCATTTTGGTGCCAAGGAGAACTTCCATGGAAGGGGCTTGAGCTAATATTTTTATGCCTTGTTGATCACCTTTGCTTCAAGGTAAGGAAAAACCAAAGAAAACTCCATTTCCTCTCTTTTAGTACATGGCCGAAAATTACCTCACCATGGTGTCTTTCCTTGCTTGTTTAGCTTCATTTGAATCTTCCAAGGGCTAGGAGGAGTCCTCTATTGATATATTTCAAGCTCTCTTTCCATTCCAAGGTAAAACAATCATGTTAATACCTTAAGATAATATATGTAACTAGGGTTTACAATGAGATAAAGCTTAAAGCTTATATACTCATTTCATGTTGGTATATTGTTTAGTTGTTGGCAAGGAACCAAATGCCTTACCGGTTTTACAAGGAAACAAGAAAGAAATTTGGGAAGAAAGAGGTAAACAGCTATCTCAATGTGGTTTAATGCCTTAGGAGAAATAAGCTTATAATGCTTGTTAAAACTACCTAAGAGCAAATGGTGAATGACCTAGTAAAGTGTCTCAAGGAGATTAGTAAAAGAACATATGTATTGGTGTATGTATTTGCAGGTCAAAGGCATTATTGGGAAATTCAGTGTTTAAGGATTATGCAATTTAAGGGCCTAAGAGCCATGTTATTTAAGGGCCTAAGTGCCAAGCAAGTTTAGTTATGCACTATATTGTGATTAGTAAAGTTGGTGAAATTTTGTGAGTGATAATGTTCTTGATGGATTTAGGTGCTCTTGAGTGCTTAATGGTGAAAACTATGAGTTTTGGAATGATGATGTGCTAAGAGAACCCATGGCGAAATTTGTAAAATGTATAAGGAATTCTAAGTGCTTAAATGAACTTGGGTGAACTAGGAATGGTTAGGAATGGACACATGCTTCACTAAGAAGACACATGCATTAAGGTGTTCTAAGGTGCTATAAGGATTTAGGTGTTATCTTGGAAGTTCTAGAATTCCATGTGTGTTTTAGAATGCATTAAAGTCTTGGAGGTTTGTTTAAGGTTTAGGTTATGTTGATGTGCAGGTGGGAATAGGTATAGCTAGGTTTTGAGAAAGGAATTTAAGGAGTTGTGAAAGAGAAGATTTGGTTAGTAAGAGAAGATGCTTGGGAGATGATGTTATAAGGTGGTGAGGGAGTACTTTGGTTAGGTGAAGTTTTAGGCAAATACAAGTTACAAGTGTAAGGAAAAAATGTTCTAAGTGTTAAGGACTTAGTAAAAGTTGAGTAAAAGTTTAAGGAGGAATCTTTGGGTGTTTTTGAAAGGGTTTAAGTGTGCCCAAAAGATGTTAAAACATGTGGGAGAAATGTGTACAAGCAAAAAAATTGGGATGAATTGGAGCTCTTAAAGAGG